>BPLR01021296.1:0-26119 GCA_021605095.1 Caerostris extrusa | reverse complement strand
GTTACGCATGCTTTGATAAATATCATACAGCTAGTAATATATTTATAGTTGACAAATTTCTAGTCTTCAATACAGTTTTCATCTTCGATTTATATTTTAATTTCATTCTATGTAGTTATGTTACATATATTATTCGTTTTGTAAACTTTTGAGATTGAAATAAAACAGGATTAATCAATTAACACATAAGAAAATAATCCTCTCTTCATTTTCATTTTAATGTTCACATCACTTTATCATCATTTGAGCTAAGCCTTAATAGCTATCTGTACACCCTATCATATTCATTTCTTCATTCATCAGTTACGAAATTATTAACATAAAAGATTAGATTCTTTTCAGTTGTCCACCAAATGCTTATTATAAAGAAACCTCAATTTGAAAGTAATTTTAATTGCATCAGATGCATTTTTCAATCAAAGTATTTCACTAGAATGTTCATCCTTCATGCTAGCTAAAATAATTGTATGAAAAATGTTATCGATGAAAATTCTAATTCTGAAAACAATTCAATATTATTTTACCTCGATTAATAATGCAAATATTAAACCGTAATTTCAAACTCATTCCTGAAATTTAACTTGAGTCTGTCTCCATGACTTTGTAAATGCTGATGTTGTAATACTTTCATGATGATGTAATAATTTCATTTTAACTTTTACATAAATTTCTTTTTTCCAATTTACTTAAAATCTTCAATTCACTTAATTGAAGATTTTAAGTAAATTGGAAAAGAAATTTATGTAAAAGTTAAAATGAAATTATTCTAATTATATAATCTCTTCTGAAACAAATCGCACATTGCATTTGAAGTAGATTTTACAGTAAAACAATTATTTTCTTTTTATTGTTTATCGTATTTTTTATTGTACTTCATTACTGAGTTATTTCTATTGAACTTCAGGCCTACGAAAAGATGCCACGATTGTTATTACTTGATGTTAGGAAAATAAAGTTTAGTAAAACTGTAGTTACCTGTGATTTTTAATTCAATTCAATCCCAAATAAATTCTGAAGTTATAGATAGTATAACCAGAAGTTATAGATAGTATAACCAGAGTGTTGAAATATCAGTTTCATGGAAGAGTGCTCTTTCATTATATCTTAGCATGTATCATGCCTCAAGTAAAAATTATTACTTATTAGACATATTAATATACACTATTAGTACGCATGTTATAAATGAAAAAAAGCAAAAAGAAATTCCTTAAAGTTCAGGTCGTTGTTATTAAAAAAAACATTTTTATAAGAGATTACTATGGCTTGCAGCGGTTTTTCAAACTTAGATTTTAATTACGTTTATAATTATTTGTCTGCTTCCATATGAATTTGATTGATTTAATTTTTATGTTTTATACAGTTCCGGCTAAGGTTTTACCACTTGTACTTGAGAAGTATACGATATTCTGTTTATTATTTGTTAGTAAATTTGCATGAAAATTTTCAATCTATTGTATTAATATATGATGGTTTTTCTTAAAAAACAACGAATTAGGGATTTAAACAGATGTTTCAAGCAAAGAACTAAGGCAATGACTTAAGATTAAAACGTATGAAAAATCATCTAATTAATATTTACCGATCGTATTTGCGAGAAAGGAAGTTATGTGTATTACATAATCTGCGGACTTTCGAAGGCGTTATCATCATTGCATTTTCTACTTGCGTAAGTTAAACAAAAAAGAAATTGAATGAATGATGATTTTATTATGCAATATTAAAAATCACCAAGAAATTTGAAAATAGCTTCGTATCATTTTACATATTGGGATATATAGCTCAATCTTAGGCGCAAAACATTATTTAATTGTACAAAAACAAAAGATGTGTTGGTGAAAAACGTGAGATACTCAAGAACTATTTCTGGAGACTAGTGAATGTTTTGTCATTGTACTACTCTTCACTTGCGCGCGCGCACACACACACACACACATACAACTAGTTAACTAAGATAAACTATGTGATATGTATCATTCTTAAGAAAAAGATTTTATGAACGTTGAGGGAATAAAATAGAATATATTGAACAATTTGTCTCCAAGGATTGCTAACTATAGTTAGTTTCCAGATAAAATACTCAGATTATTTCTTCCAAAATGTATAAGAAAAGTTGATTAACATTCTTTAAGTGGACACTTAAATTTCTTCAGATTTTGAAATTAAATTAAAAAAAGAGTTAGCAGATATTGTTTGGAATGTAATATGGTTGTAGGAAGAAGGTTATTATATTTATTAATTATATAAAATGATGCCATTTAGAAGGGAATATAGTACCAAATACTGAGAAAAGTAAAAATATCTAAATTATTTCTAAGCAGCTTTAAATATTTTAATTACCAATAATAAATTGTGATTTATTAAGAAAATAGATATATTTAATGGAGACATAAATATAAATATGCAATTTTATTTACGTTTTTAAATATGAATCGAATTCTGTGTTTTTATCGAGCGTTAAATTTTATCCAACATTTATTGCATATTAAAATTTATTTCGTTTTTTTTTATTATTATTTACAATCTTATTTTTTAACTTGTGATAAATATTATGGCAAATATATATATATATAGATATTGCATATCCTGCTCCTTTATATTATTACTCCCCTTACGAAATGTATAATGCTATAAAAAGAACGTGTCGTAATTTAAATGGGGTATTGGTTATAAAATATGACACTTCATCATCACATGCAATGTGGCATTGCAACCAATTGAATAACTGGAAAAATGGAAAAAAAAAATTGGAACAATGTCCTCTGACCATTTGAACTCTTGAATCTTGAAATCTGCAGTTTGTAGAACACATATAAGGCCTAAGACGATCTCTGTGTTTGTACCATCAATCTTTGTTCGAATTTCATTTAAACTCTAATGGTCCTAACAACTAATTGAAAAGATTAATTAAAAACTACACTCATGTCCATAAATTAAGGATAATTCAGAATCACACAGAAATTGAACTCTAAAATAAAAATTTCGCCTGTAGAATTATCACACACATCTTGAAGAAGAATATGCAAATTACAGGAAACCACCAGATGGCGCGGATGGTACGTCACAATGATGAGAGTGTAAAAAAGGGGTATATAAGTAATGGTGGCAAAGAAGTAAAATTGTTCACAAGCGCTTTAAAAAGCCTTTCAGTGCAATAACCGCATAGTTATGGCACAAAGGAAGCATTTGGATAATTTTTTAAGTGGTAGGAATATCGGACGACTGGAATGTGGACGTACCCAGCTGGAAGTATCCGAGGAACTTGGAATCGCCCAGAGTGCCATCTCTAGGCTTTGGCAACGATTCCAAGATGATGGTAATGTGAGTAGATGTTACAGCACAGGTCACCCCGAGTTACAACGCCGAATGAGGACAGGTATTTAGCAGTTACTGCCAAAAGAAACAGACTGAGCACAGCATCAGACCTGTCTCGTCAGCTCTCTTCAGCTACCGGTACGACAGTTTCAAGGCAGACCGTGTACAGACACTTAGGGCACATTGGTCTATATGCTCGTAAGCCTGTCAGATGTGTTCCACTTACCGCAACTCATTGTCGCCTGCGATTAACCTGGAGTAGAGAGCATGCATTGTGGACACCGCTACAGTGGTCTGGTGTGATGCTTTCCGACGAGTCCAGGTTTTGGTTGCAGCTCTGATTCTCGCCGGACTTTCATATGGAGAGCGCCAGGTACCGTTACCAGAGAACACCACTGAACAACACCGTTACAGTGGTGCAGGATGGCTCGTTTGGGGAGGAATTATTCTTGGTTTCAGAATTTGGCCTGCATGTTCAGAGTGTAACGATGACAGGCCACATCTATCGGGATGTCATTCTGGAACAACATGCGTCATGTTGGTTTCGGGGCGCCATGGGTGCTGAATTTCTGTTTATGGATGACAACGCCCGTCCTCACGGTGCAAACATTGTAGACGAATGCCTTCAATTGGAGGATATCACCCGTATGGATTGGCCAGCATACTCACCGGACTTGAATCAATAGAGCAATGTGTGGTATAATGCTTGGCCGACGAATTGCAGCCCGTCAACCCCCTCCCACCTGTCAACCCGAAGCTTCGGGGGCATTGCTTGATGAGTGGTGTAATATTCCCCAAGATCAGATTGATAATTTGATACTCAGCATGCCTAGGTGTTGTAAGGCCTGTATTGCATCGTCCGGGAGACATACTCCATATTAACCATCATACTAACCATGCTATACTGTTTTTTGTAAATAGGTTCTTTTTTGAAATTTGCTCAGGGAGTAAAAATCGCCATTTTTATTAATTATGTCAAACATATAGCATCTTTTTTTGCTCTTTTACCTTTTGTTTAATAAATAGACTTTACAAATAAGTCAAATTTGTTTTTTGCTTCTGTCTCTTTCTTTGCCTGAACTTCATTATCCTTAATTTATGGACATCAGTGTATTTCAGAAAAAAATTGAATATAATTTTCTGGAATGTAGAATCTTGTATTTAAGGGGTTTTTTCCAATAAGAAAAAAATTTTTTTGTAGAAAGTGTAGATGGGATAAAGAATTAGAAATAAATAAACATGATTGATTATTAATTTCAAAAATTATCATTCAAAATTATAAATTCATCCGTAAGACAAAAAAAAAAAAATGTTTTTAAGCGATTCACCAGAAATTATCTGAATCTGACGAAAACAGGTAAATGTGTATAGAAAACGAATTAATTTTAGATCTATTGAATGATTTATACAGGAAATGTAACTACATATAGAGAACCAATCAATAAGGCATTGTTTATCTTTTAACCCTTATTTATGAGACCAAAATATGCTTCATTGATGAGAACTATAGAGATCTAACTGATCAGGGAAGTGTGTTTTTACAAGCACGAAAATAACAGATAAACATAATTGCCCTATGTAATCAATGTCCTGTCGAAATACAGAACCAGAGAAAAAGACGAGCAATGAAATATCGTTGATGTTCCGGTGTGTTGCAAAGTGTCACAGATAACAGTGCCAGGGGCATCCAATTATCAAGATATGGCCTTTCATACCATCTCGGTTGTCAGGCTGTGTTGCGCATAAGATCAAGTTAGTATCTTACTATAGTCCCTAGACATATCTAGTAAGCGGGCTATTTCAAATCGAGACGATTTGCAGTATTCGTAATTGTGAGTTTAAAGTATTGAAATAGTTTCTATGCACCTTTCAGACGAAAAATTTTAACCTGTAAGAAAGAATTCTTTGGATTTTTTTTTCTACCAAATTTTTTTCTTGTTTCCAATAATTTCATTAAATTTCTTTTATGAGAAAGTCATGTTTAGTATGGATATAAATGTGATGTTAGTTCATTTTATGTCAAAACATAAGCTTTTGATAAAGCAAGCAGTCACATATTTCTGAATTATTTTCAATTTAATTTTCATTGCCTTTGTCCTTTTACTTGAAAAATAATTTAACTAAATAAAACCTGAGTTAAATAAGATTAATTAACTTGATTACAACTGTTAAATAGGATTTTTTTAATACAATTCATTATTTTTAATCTAGTGAAAGAGTTTATGAAATTAATTTTATATTACAACTTTTCTAATTAATATTATTGTCTATTCTATACCCGTTCGAAAGTAATTAATTGTAAAAATATGTGCTGACATTTTCGTATGAAAAGCAATGAAGGCCAACTTCGGCGCACCATTAGACCGTACAAGAAAACAAGGTTTGCGACAAGGTGCCGCCACAGAAGAAGTGTCAGCACATTTTGTGATTTCATCATGCTTGCAAAATGATGGTAAATAAATTTATTAACCTTGGCTAAACTTAGTGGGCGTGGATACCGAGACATGTTTGCCCCCGTAGCCAAAAAACCACAGAGTGACGTTTTATTATGGAATTACTAAGCTAATGATTAACCCTTTAACCGCAATTATAACACCATGTGGCTTATTGGCTTCATTGTTTACTTACATTCAGCTGTCAATATTAAAACTTTCTAATTAATATTTTGATTAAATTTAAAATTCTTTTTGAAATTTATTTCTGTACATAAAATATTAATTTACAAATTTAAATGCGGTTTATTAGCTGATTAAATTAATTTTGTTATTTTATTATTATTGAAAAAAAATTCTACTTTTTTTTAATATTTAATATTAATATCGTATTGATTTTCAAGAATACATTTTCATTTTTTGCACTCATAAAAATTGAATTACATAAAAAAATATTTTTTTGTTTTAAAACTATGTTAGAATACTTCAAATATTACAAAAAGAATAGTTATGAAGTTACGCAACTAAAAAATTAAAGATTTGATAATAATGGCTGGACACATAGATATATTTATCAGAAGCTGTTAATTTATAACAATAAAAATCATAAATACGAAGTTATATGCAAAGGAGAATAAGGTTTATTTTAATGCTTTAATACACAAGATTTAAAAGAAAATATAATTAAATAGTTGTTGAATAAAAAACTTCAGACAGAAAGACAAAATAAATCCTACTTTCATTTTTTCTTTTAAATTTCAAACGTTTCATAGAATTTTACTACATATATTGTTCAAAATTGACAATATAATTACAATATTGTTCAATATCTTACTTTATGGTATTTTTATTCCTGTTCATAAAAACGTAATAATTTTATAATTAGTTATTATTAGTTATTATTTTAACTTAGTTAAAGTTATAAAAATTCAACAAAATCTTCAAAATATTTGTCTTGATGTTAATCTGTCATGAATCTTACGTCAAATTTCAGATTTCCAAATAAAAATTATAAACCAATCAGAAATATTAATATAAAATAATATAATATTTACTTTGTTAAAACATAAAAGAAGAAATTAAATTAGTGAAAACATTTATGTAGCGATTTTTTTTACACAGAGGTTTATAAACTGAAATTCATTCGCGACTTGGTAATTTTCATGTGTGGAAATATTTCTCATAGGAAAAGAAAATTTAATAAGGTGAGAAATTTTTCTTTCAATTTTATCTTTTTTTTTTTTTTTTTTTTTTGCAGTTTCGGCCAAGATTGGGTTATTGGACTTTTAAAAACGCCACTCTACGGAATCTATAAACTATTTAACTTTCATTTGGTGACAAAAAAATTCTGTCTACTGGAGAACACTACTTTTTTAATTAGATTTTCATCTCATTTATGACATTTATTTACTATTATGGCAAAATTTTAATGATTTTTTTTACTCCAAATGATATAGCTTTAACGCCAACGTATATTTTATTGTGCCAAAATCTTTTCAAAATTGCTTTTACGCCAAATTTCATCTCTTTAACGCCAAATTATTACGAGAAATTCTGTTTTTTTACCTCACAAAAATGTATTATTTTAACAACGATAATAATGGGAATTACGATAAAATTGCGCCAAAATTATTCGTTAATACGCCTATTTTTTTTTTCTCCCTATTACTTCAAAAATATTTTATGTTGTTTACAGCGCCGAATTCGAATGAAAAAGCAATATTAATAAAATAGAAAAAAAAGAAGAAGAAAAAAAAAAAAAAGAAGAACTTACATTTTATTATATATCCTTTGTTGGAGGCGAAAATGATTTTTTTAATGCCTCACTAAAACTTGTCGTTGTATAGCCAAATCAAATGAATTAAGAATATAAGAACAATAAAAACATCACAAAACTACAGAAAAATTTCATACTTTGCAGCGGTCCTTTTCTTCCGTGTACTAACGTTCTAAAATTAAAAAGTTACATTTTTCCAGACGAATTTTTCCCCGAATTTAAAACCACAAAACCTTAACTATGTTAATTGCATTAAAAAGAAACATCACAAAAGCACAAAAAAATTAATGCATCCTAGCGGCGTTTGTGTCGTGAACTAACATTTTAAAAATAAAATGTAACATATTTTTTCGTGAGAATTCAAATAACGGTTGTCACAAAACTTTAACTATGTCAACAGCATTAAAAGAAAATAATTATTTGATTATCAAAGTTTATTATTAATTATATAAGTTATTAATAAAGTAAAAAATCTTTTTTTGCTGTTTGTTGCGTATTTTCATGAATGGCAACATCATAAAAATTGTTTACGTTCTGTATCAGTGTCAGACATGTTACAATCTCGGAATAATCAATAAATTATCTAAGTAATTGTTTAAAAAGAATATAATTTGTTATTTACTCTATTGTTATACTGTTATATTGTTTTTTATTTACTATAAATAAAAATTTTGCAAATAGCAATCAAAATGACATTAAAGTAGTCATAATATTGTTCGGAAAAAATAAGTTGCGAATTACTATAATTACAGTATTGTAACCCTAAAAAAAATTGGCAAAACATTCCAGGTTGCAAGATAAAATTCGACTTTCTCAAGGCTACAGTATTTTAGATTTCAATCTCAAGCTTTTAAAATTTTAAATAAAAAAAACTGGCTTAGGGTTGAGACTAGATAGTTAATAATGTGTTATATTTATTATTTCAATTGAATTCTACTTTAACAACTGAGATAGCTTGAGTATTGCATCAATTGTTCAATCACAAGTATTTAATAAAGTTATTAAGGCTCGCTTTCATTGATTATCTGCGCCAGCGGTTTTGAAAAGCTTTTTGTAATCGGAACAAACTTTTTGAAAACCTACAAATAATTGTTGGCCACCATAAACAAATTTCTGACAAATAAACATCTGCTACCAACATCTTGCAGTTTATATCCAGATGTTCAACTATAAAACTACTATTTACAGACAGCGGAGTCTCAGAAACTGCAAATGGAAATTTTTTAACATTGAAAATCACATAGGCGCTGGTGCTCTTAGCTAACCATAGAATTTCCGCTCTAGCTTCTTGGAAACCTTCTTTGGCGCATTACTGCTTTGGTGATTTTTATGTGAAAAAGAAAAGGAAAGGTTAGCTGTTTGTAATGATAACTGTCTTCGAAAGGGAAAAATTGAAAAAAAAAAAAAAAAAAAAAAAAAAAAAGAGTAACTATATTTATTTTTATACCCGGACACATTTATCTGGATTACTACATGGCACACGTGAAAATCTTCTAGAGCACAGCAGTGCGCCTGGCCCACCCTTTGTGAACCACTGAACTACTCTTTACTATATACTATCACATATTTGTTGGTTTCAAAAAAAATTGCATTTTGGCATATTTGCTATTGCATATTTTCAAATCATATTTATATACATAAAAATAAAATTTCATTCACGCAACATAAAAAATGTTTACTTATTTGGAACTAAAAGTAAAAATTTCGTTTAACTTGGCTTTAACTGAATTGATTGCTATAATTTTGGATATTATCTTAATTATGTCATGTCTATTAAAGTTTTCAAATTGTTATGACAAATTACCTAAATCACACGAGTGCTGTAACTGTTTTTGTATTAATTTAACATGAACAAAATAGAAATACTATAACTGAATACAATTATACTTAATAAATTCATAAAAAAAATCATTTAATGTAAAAACTAGTTTTACATTTCTAAAAATACTTAACTTTTTTTAGAAATCGTATCAAAAAGATAGAGCAAGGTTTTTAAAAAAAAATAATAGAAATTATAAAACTTTAGATGCTAAATAGAATAGTCGTTAAATAGATATAAGTTTAACAATTTTTGAAAACTTACTTCCAGCAAAAAAGGTTCTCCGCAATTATTTAAAAGAATATCAAAGCCTAAGAGTTCAAAACAAGGGTGATATTGGTCTAGATATTGGAAATGCTGTTGAAAACAAGTGTTCTAAAACTGGCAAAGCGGAAAAAATAGTTTTGACGATTATTCCATCTATAGATGACCATAATTTTGATGTTGATATCCCCTGAAGAAATAAGTAATTTATCTAAATCATACAAAGACCTAAGAAAGAAAAATTCGGTTGTAAAATGTGAATAATCTTATTGCAAACTTGTAATAAAAATATGTAATAAATTTCAAATATTTTATTCAACTATAATAAAAAATTTGTTTCTTACAATTAAATTATTTGTACTATTTATAAAAATATAATAACTTAAAACTGTTCTTTAAAAGTAAAATAGATGAAATATACTTCGAATTGAATAAAAATGAATACATAAGATGTAACTTATTAAGCGGTTCTTATTGATAAATTGTAAACTTGAGCTACGTTGGGCTTGCTTACGAAAAGAAATTATTTTTATTTTTATTAAAATTTTATGCTGAACTAAAAATATTTTCATTTTAGTTAATTCATGTTTTTAAATTGCGAAATTGAAAATTGAAAGAGTACTTTTAAATTTTTTTCAATTTGTTAGAAAAATTAGATTTAGTCAGTATTAAGAAATATTTAAAAAGCAAAATTTGTTTAAAATACAGTTTTAACTCGTTTTTTTAGACAGAAGTTTTAATTATTTGTCCAAAACTCACTATTTTTCCATTAAATAACACCAACCAACTACTATCAATATAACTATAGAATAGAAAACAATAGATCTGTAGGTGTAAAATTCACCTTATAAATTAGATTTTTTTAAGATTTTGATTTAATGGTAATAATTTTTAAAATGATAAAAATTTAATTATGCACCAAAGGAAAAAAGGAAGTTATTGAAATTCAAAGGAACATTTTTAATGTTTCAAGTAAAATTTGTAGGATAATTATCTACAGAATATTTGTAAAATATAAAATTTTGATTGTCTTTTAAAAGTTTTTATTCATATAAAAATTCTGAAATGAACTACCTGATGATAGTAAAAAATAATGTTTTGTTTAGGAATGCCAGGAATTTAATTCCACTTTTAGACTTGCGTATTTAAAACATTTTGTTCTTTCTTATCAATAAAAAAATTTAATAAATTATAATTCTAACATAAAATATACACGAATTTCTATTAATGCAAATCTGAATAAATATACAATTTCAATAAAAATTGCTATTTGTAACTTCAGCAAGATAAAACCAATTTTCTTAAGCACTTTGTAAACATAGAAAATAACATTCATAAAAATAGTTATTAATAGTAATTTTATTAGTTAAATTTAAATTATATTATTATTAGTTAACTTATAATTATCATTTAAATTATATTCTTTAAAAATTCTGCCAATATTAATTCTAAAGGTGGAAGTTATAGCATCACTATTACTACATTGAAGTTGTCTGCATTTACCATTATCTAATATAACATGAAACTAGTTTCTAATCTACCAGGTTAATGGGCCAGTGATAACATGCCAAACTACATTATAAATGAACAAAAATCGATTTCCACTCGTAGCAGGCTTTGAAGACTCTACTTTGACAACTGAATGGATTTTATAGTGATTGTCTTATATGAGATCCCTAGAACGAGTTTTCTGGGATTTTTCTACAAGATAAAAAGAATATTGTTGCAATGTTAGTATTCCAATGTATTGTTTTCTTAATAAATTTGACAAATAAGTTTTTTTTTTAATCACGTAGAGGACTGGGTCGTATTGACCATTTCCCTGGGAGCAGTCCAATACAAACTAGCCTTGAAGAAGGCATGTCGTGTCTGTTACTCATTTAGCACTACCCAGGGGGCACGTGTAGCTTGAAGCTATGCTACGGAGGCGAGTAACACTACCCCCATGACTCTCGACGATCCTATTAGACCGGGATACACGGTTTAAAGTGGATTCGAACCGCTACAAACATCCATGGCACCGCCGGGACTCAAACCCGTGGTACAGAGCGCTAGTCACTTGGCCATCAGGCTCCAAAGTTGACAAATAAGTAATCAGCCTAAAGATAATGAATAAAGATTGCCTTCATATTGAAATCGCTTAAATAGAATAAAAAGAATGATAACCCCTGATAAAATACCAAAATTATATGTATTGTTTTTTTAATTTACCAAAAATATTAAAACAAATCTTGCAACTTAACAAAATCCAAAGACATTTTAAAATATGTAAAATTCGAATGTTTCAACACAACGAAACAATTTAAGAAAAAGGAAAATTATTATCAATAAAAAAATAATGAACCACGTTCTCTTTCCAAATTGCTTGGAAATAATAAAAAATTTAATTAAAGTAATATGTACTTGCTTTTGCAACAGCAATCTGAAGGTTCTTCGGAATTTTGATCATCTGTCTGTTTATTAATAGCATAGTTCGTTAAGTGCATCTTTTTCTTGTGCTGTTTAAAAAAATGTTAAACTTATGAAAAAAGCATGAAATTTCTGTTTCATTACTAATATTAAAATAATTGTGGGACTTGCAATAAGAAAAAAAAAAAATTAGAAAGAAATAAAATAATAAAGAAAAACATTTATAATAATAAAGGTAAAATTTAGATTTCGTAATGTCTTTAGAACAGTTTCCAGTTTTTTATGATGTCAGCAATATTTGATGCAACGAAGGTCAGGCATGTTGATCTGAGGTTGTTCCCGCTAGAAAGACAAATATGCAGCAGATTCAGTGCCCAGATTTACCATGCCCTTGTCCGGTAAAAATCATAGAATATTTATGAAATAGAAAACGTCCCCCTATTCCGAAAAGCAAAGTTGAGGTGAACATCTCACTTCGTGTTGCATCGCCGCTTTTCCTCTTTTCCCTGCACACATTTATTACTTACTTATTTATTTATTTATTAAAATTTCTTCTTCTATGTCGTGTAGCAGCCTCTTGGTGGGCCAATGCCTCCTGCCTACTTCAGATTCCGAAACATGAGATATTGTTTTTCTTTTTACGGGGTAGGGTTGTTGGCATTACTCCCAACGCTCTAGTGTCATATTAGACCGGAACCTATGGTTTAAAGTGAATTCGGAACACTACAAAAACATCCATGGCACAACCGGGACTCGAATCGGAAACCTGAGATACCGAGAGTTAACAATATACATTGTGCTCAGTTGCATTAAATGATATAACAGTGAAATCTTAGATAATGAGCACTTGATACAAATTTTGAATGAAAATATTTTTTTTTTTAAATCACACCTAATACATAAAAAGTTATGCATATTTTACTAGTGTTACATATACCTATTAATCAATGGTATGAAACTGCATGCAAATAAATTCCAACTCTCCAAAATAAACAATAAAATACACTTGAGAAACTATACAAATTAATACAAAATAATAATTAACATAGTTTTCATAATTTCTTAAAATGTATAAAATATCAAAAATAATTTTATTCATTAATTTTTAAAAAAATAACGAATATTCAGAAAATTAACATTAACACCATCATTTTTTACATACAAAAAAAATAAAATATTTCTTTTGAAAATTGTTGTATGATAGAGGACTTTTTTTTTTACGGCAACAGTATGGATGATTAGCGCTCGGTGCCACAGGTTTCGGGTTCAAATCCCGGCGGTACCATGGATACTTGTCAGTGGTTCGGAATCCACTTTAATCCGTAGATCCCGGTCTAATATGATTGTAGATCTTGGGTGTAGGGTTGACAACCCTACCACGTAAAAAAAAAAACATCTCCTATCTTGAAATCTGTCAATAGGAAGACAGCACTGGTCCGCTATGGGGCTTTTGCACCAGTGAAGAAGAAGGAAAAACAGTATGGATAGTTGTAAAAATGCGCCAAGCTATCATCGCATATGTTAAACAAAGTGGCCGGTCTCATACAAATTATGGGGCAGAGTGATTAAGCCAATGTAGAAATATAGTGATGGTTTCAAAACTCAAGTGATGTTACAGTTCTGGTTCGACCCCGTAGCGTGGAAAATTGGCAAGCGGCCAAGCCGAACCATTTCAAAAAAAGAGTGGCGTCATAGGGAATGAAGTATCATTTAAGAGTAATTTTAATTTTAATAAAAGAATTTTAATTTTTAATAATTACAATTTTATATGGTGTAATATTAAGAAAAAATAGATAAAAAATCCACACATATTATACTGCTTTCTTTTGAAGCAGTTTTAAGCCGTGTATGTTTGGCTAGCATCTCTAAAAGTGATCGTTTCGTCTATTTTCGCAATTAAACCGGATGCTTATCATTCTATGCTATTTGGCGATACCATATTAACTATCAACTACTAACTCAAATTTCTATGTGCACTTTCTTTTATTACTACGTTGTAGTATAAACTTAGGAAATTTAGACTCGGCTTCACTTGCCGTATTTTGAACGGGATCTTCTAGTTCGAAATGCATCGTGACTACTAGGTCCTCTTGTTTTAAATTTAAAGCTGTGCTCTTTAAATAGTTTGAAATAAATATCCCTATTAAAAATTCATTTATAAAAGGGTGTCCCACAATTCCCCAATAAATTTTGCGTGAATTTTAAGACATTTATATAGATAAATACATAATATTTTCATTTAAATCCTTCCGTTCTCTGTCAACCAGCATCAAGAATATGTGGAAAATAATAGAATGGATGCAATGTTTTCAGCTCACAATTCACATTTTCATTAAATTTTGAATATTAGAAGAATGAATAAATGAAATGCTACTCACCAAGTTTTTAACGTTTGGCTTTTTGTAAGCTACAGTCGCCAAACGAACTAATCCTTCTTTGTAGATATAAATTTTTAAGGGGCTGATAGAAGTAATCAACACATAAAGTCGAAGATCAAATTTGAAACGATTCATCAAAAGAGGCTGCAAATGGACAGTTATATAAGCGAAATACTAATAAATTTCTAAACATAATTTAAAGGTGAAATCTATTGATTCATCAGTAATATTTTTCTTCTTTATTTTACTGTAAATATAGTTTATAAGGCAAGTATTTAATTTAAAAAAATTAGAAAAAATATATTGTAAAAGAAATTTCCGTAATATTTTACACATATCCGAAGGTCACTCTGGAAATTTTTTGAGTTACGGCTAAATGGTACAAGTTTAACTTACCAAATTTCAAGAGTGTCCAAATTTTAGTCCCCTCCAACATCAATGCACTATTGCAGACGATTTTTCCAGTCCCCTTACGTTCACTTCTTGAAGAATTTCTGGAAGACACTTAGTTGTGTACCAGTTAGCTGTGACTGTCTTCTGTCCCTCCAGCTTGATGGCTTTGACCAGTTCCGTACTTCTGAAGAAAACGGTATACATTACATTTTCATTGCTCGTGGTCTTTCACCGTTGTTGGTTTGGGGTCATCTTCAAAGACCCATACTTTACTTTCTTGTCGAGTTGGAACGTCAAAAAACGGTATGCAAGTTTCATCACCAGTTAGGATTTTAGAAATAAGGCGGTGTCGTAAAGTAATTTTATGGTTTTTTTGCAGATTCTGACTCGCTTCGTCTTTTGGTGTTCTGTTAAATTATGGGGGACCCAACGACAAACAAATTTTTTTCATATGCAGCTCTTCATGAATAATTCTATGTATTGCTGCGGATCCACTGTTAAGTTTCTTCTGAATCATTTGGTAAGAGCAGCGATTATCACCGACTAACATTTTTCGTATGGCCGACACATTTTCTGGAACAATGAGCTGATGAAGGTCTTCCTGTGTGTTCTTGATCCAGCAGAGAACTTCGACCTCTACGAAATTCTGTAAACCGTCTAAATACATTATCACGAGATGGAGCTTCGTCTATAGTATAGAAGTTGAAGGCATTCTTCTTGATTTAACCCCACTTTAAAATCATAGAAAATCATAGCGCGATAATGTTCTCGCGTCAATTCCATTTTCCTTCCTTCCAAAATCTATTCTACGACAACTAAATTGTAATTGTTGCCACAAATTATTGTCAGCAGCCATAAAAGAGTTCAAATTTACAAATTTAAAGAATATTTTTTTTTTTTTACTGCGTTTGTCATCTGCCACTGTCTCAAAATTTCAGAGTTACCCTTGCATTACTTCTCGTCTTTTCTAGATTGAAATTAAAATTATATAGCATATAATTATAATAATCAATTTAAACAATTAATGCAATTTTTTTTTCATTATCACTCTAATAATATTTTATGACAACTAGCACAAATATAGTTTATTTTATCGTATAAATAATTAGATCATTTTGAATATCAGAAAGAAGTTTTAAGTTGTGGCATAATAGTAAACACAAATAATTAATGTCTGTTTTACATTAGATAAGAATTCATTAAAAATATTTTATTGCTCATTCTCGTGTGAAATATTGCATAATTCAGATTTCCTTCAAATTGTTTCTTTGTATATTAAAGGTGATTATAATCGTATTTTTACATTGTTTTTATTTTATAACCGCTTTATAATCGCCATTCCAACTTATATTTCCTTCATTATTCACATAATTGGCAATTTTGCTTAACTTTTAGGGCCCTGTATATTATGTATATCTATATGCTGGTTTGCATGTATTTATTTCTATATACAAGTTTGTATGTGGGAATGCGAATATGTTTGTATGAGCGTTTGCGGATACGTATTTATATTCGTATATTCATGATCACATATGTCCGTATGTACGAATGCATATATATGAGTTTTTGCACGTTCTTATATATCGCTATCTCCGTGTGCTTTTATTTCCGTATGTGTGCTTGCATTTATGCCCTTATATACGTTTGCATATTTTCCGGATGTAAGTGTGCATAGATGATATATATGAACCATATGTTCACATCTACATACGGCTTATACACAAACGTACATACGCATATATGCATATGTACATGTCGATATAAGCGCATATACACAAACATACAAACGTGCATGCATACAAACACATTCGGAGACACACGTACAAACTCTACATATATATATACATTCGAACATGCATACATAAATTTACATAGATAAATACACATGCAATACATATAAGAACATTACTTATACACAAACAATACATATATGCATAAGCACATACATTGCATATATATATGCATATCTTATATATAAACACACATATGCATGCATTGATACGTGTTCACTGTAACAGATATCGATTAACATATGTATATAACGTAGGCATATTTAAGCATACAATTTTACCAGTACACTCACTATTAATAAAGATGTGAAAATACATAATTTATAAATAAAACTTTAATTTTGAGAAGGGTGAATTTGATTTCCGAACCTGTATTTAATAAATATTGTCACTTATCCTAACAACTATAAAACTAAATTTTTCACTTCTGTATGATAAAAATTGACTATTATATTTAATGTCAAGTTTTAGATTTTCGGTCTATATATATATATATATTTCTCTTCTAATAAATTTTCCATTTATGATGGTTTTTGACCTACATATGTATTAGATTTTTTTTTAGATAATTCATAAAATAGAAACTTAAATTATATACTTAACAACATGATGCATCGATATTAAATAGATTATATATTTATTTCTTAATATGTTATATACAACAATATAATACACTGTATAATTTAATGTGTTTTAAGTCCCTTAATTTTAGAAATAATGTATCAGTTCATATTAATAGGTTTCTAGACCTTTCGCACAAATTTTTGAATATATATTATATATATATATATATATATATATACACTGAAGAGCCAAAACATTATGACCACCCTATATTTTTGCAATGAACTCGCCTGGATGACGTGGAAGGCACGTGATCAGGTGGAAGTGGTATTTAACTGCTGCTGGAGAGTCTGAAGAATCATTCTTTCACTTACTTCTATTTGTGATGGGAAAGGCTGCGGATCTAAGCGACTTTGATAGAGGGCAGATTGTGGGCTCGAAGGCTCGGAACAAGTATTTCCGGAACTGCACGACTCGTGGGTTGTTCGCGATCTACAGTTGTTAGTACTTATGCAAAGTGGATGAATGATTTGGTGAAACCAGCAGTAGACGACATGGACGTCCACTCGCTATCAAAGAAAAAAGGTCGTCGAGACTGCCTCGCATGGTGAAGCAAAACCGGAGCCAGACAGTGACTCAGCTGACAGCCCAATACAATGCAGAGCCAAGTAGAATAGTATCGGAGCCCTCTGTTCAGCGGACACTGTTGGATATGGGGCTACGCAGCAAACGTCCCTACTCGTGTGCCTTTGCTGACCAAGCGTCATCGCCAACTCACCTGCGCTGGGCCTGGGAACATCGTGACTGGTCCATGGATTAGTGGGAGAGAGTTACCTGGTCAGATGAATCACGATTTGGCATTCATCACGCCGATGGCCGTGTCAGGATACGCCGTCTTCCAGGCGAACAGTTGCTCCTCAATGCGCAGTAGGTCATACACAGGCCGGTGGTGGCGGTATTATGCGTTGGGGGACGTTCTCTTGGGCTCTGGGACCCGTGGTTGTGGTAGAGCAGACCATGAATGCTACAGGGTATCTGAACATCATTGCGGAACAGTTGCACTCTTTTACATGGCCTCTGTTTTTCCAGCTGGAAATGGAATGTTCCAACAGGGACAACGCTCTTGTCACAAGGCTAAAATTGTATTGGAGTGGTTCCAGGAACATGATGCTGAATTCCAGTTAATGTCCTGGGCTGCCTAACTCACCGGATCTCAATCCGATAGAACACATTTGGGATGTCCTCGGACGGCAGCTCAGAGTTCAAAGACCACCAATTCGCAATATCTCGGATTTGCGTGACCGTTATTAATCATCTAGTACAATCTGTCTCCGGCCATCTACCAAGGACTTGCGGCATCCATGCCAAGGCGGGGTTGAAGCTGCGTTGCGCCCAAAGGTGGGCCAACTCGTTATTGACAGGCGGTCATAATGTTTTGCTCTTGAGTGTATATAAATATATATTAATATGTTAAATAAATGTATATATATTTGTAAAACAATGTACGTTATTCAAAAATAATTCGTCTTCTTCCTCTTTTTTTTTTTTTGAAATCAGTTCAGAAATAATTTTTCTGAACTACTTTTTAATACAATAAAAAAATAGCCAATTTTACAATATACCTTGCATATGTACTTTTGGCAAACAACATTGCGATACTTTTTAATATTAGGAAGGCCTTTCACTATATCTATTCCAATACCTTGGCAATTTCTGTCCGGTTTTATGATGAAAAGTCAGATTTTCTGTCAGATTTTCTTGTTCACAATGTCTAGTCAAAGCCACTGCCCTGCAATGAAGCAAAAATTTCTGAAACTTTAAATTAGTTTATTGTTAATTAATAAAAAAAATAATGAAGTATCTGGAGAAGAATCGTAGTATATAAACGACATCTCAAGCGGTAAAATCGACAAAACCTCTCACAAAAGCAACATTCTATTTCATATTTAATGAAGTGTAGTATTTGTGAAAATTAGGTAATTTCATTTACTTGTTAAAAAGCATTCCTTGCCTTGATTTCAATATGAGATTTTTCTAAATTGCCTTAAATTTATTACTAAGTATGTGTGTATGTGTGTGTGTGTGTGTATTCATAAATGAATGCTTCCACAATTTACACTTAATATTTTGGAACACTATTATTTATATATGCATGAATGCAATGCAACAAAAATGTTGTAATTTAATTTCATTAAATTCATTAATTTTCATTCATTTAAGTAAAAGTAAATCATAAAATTTATCTTCTTTCGGATAAGTATTGGATTTTCTTTTTTACATTAATTTTAAAAAACCATATTTATTAAAAGAAAGCATCACATTGGAAATGCTTTTTTGAATTGTTGCTTTTGCAGCTGGAAATATAAAGACACGGTAGAACTTCACTCCCGTGGTCAACCTTAAACAAAGTCATAAATTATCTTTTAAAATACATAAAATGATCAAAACATTGAATCTTTTACAAATGAAGTAATATCTGCCTTGTTGATAAGATGTTCAAAAAATATGCTACCTCAAGGAAGATACTGACATCGACATTAATTATTATTTACTCGTATACATATTCCATCATATACATATTCTTCTTCTTTATTTGCATATACATATATTCTTCTTTTCTTGTTGCAGGCCAAGGTCGTCAGCAAACTTCCTCCAACAAATATGATTAGACGCCACAGTTCGCCAACGATTGATTTAAAATTTCCTGAGATCTGCTTCTCGCAGTTTATCCATCTTGCGCGAGGTATACCTCTTTTCTTGGAACTCTCTGCATTATATATATATCCCTTCACATATATAAGGATGGATCCTACTGTTGCGTTTGTATAAATGATGAGTGTTGCAGAAATTTTTTTCAGGCCTGTTCTCTCTTTATACATCTACACATCTATAAGTACATATGAATAGCTTTCGATGATGAAATTTTAAGCATTCAAATTTTATTAGAATTCGATCACCGACAGTGTGGTTAATTGATAAGTAGACCCCGTCGTGCGAATTGGAACAGAGTGGCTGTAATAGGGGAGAAAGAATTTTAAGCAGGTTATTAATTAAAATAAAAAATAATTTTTATCTTTCATAGCTAAATTTTTAAATTACACAATAAAATATGCTTGCATATCTGATTAGCACCCTAACAAATATACAATTCTTCTATAAAATGGATATTTAACTTTTCCTGCAATCGGGGATCGAAGTGTACTGACTTTAAGCAATAAATATGAGAAAGTGATATTTTTTTCTGCTCGATCCTCAATCAGCCATCCGTGTCGTTCGATCCGGTAGAACTTCTCTCGTCCAATGAAATACTATAAACTCTGCAATTTCTTCGATGATGGTTAGAAGACAAAAATAACCGAGTATATTCTAGGACATATTTTTGGGAATGACAAAGCTGATTTTTTTTTTTTTGTATGAAAAGGTTCGCCATCAAAGCAATCATTGTATTTCAAGATGTTTTATCATTCAGTTAGTCTGTACATCAAATAGATGTCTTTCCTGTTGTGACTAATCCTCAATGTCCTGCAGTGCGGAACGGACATCCCATGAGATGGAGGAAAAGGGACTGCTTCTGTTGTGATGGAGCATCCATAGGTAGAAGTCTGACTTTTGTTCCGTGACTCTCTGACAGTCATATGAGACCGAGACCTACGGCTTAAAGTGGATTCCGAACCACTACAAACATCCATGGCACCGCCGGGAGTCGAACCCGAAACCCGTGGTATCGAGTGCTAAAGCGCTAGTCGCTCGACCATTCACAGGCCCAGATGTCTTTCTTTGTACATCAAATAGATGTTAAATAAAATAAAAATACTTGTTACGTTTGTCAAGCAAATATTTAATAAAAGTTACTTGACAAAATCAAGGAAAACAGCGGAGGAGTTAAAATCTTGTGAATATTTCTAATAGTTCATGATATGTGTCTGCGACTCAATTGTGATTATTGGTAGGCCATGACTGTTTGGGAATTGAATATTGTTTTGGGGCCTGATGGCAGATTGACTATCGCTCTAGCGTTCGGTTCCACAGGTTTCGGGCTTTAGTCCGGGCTGTGCCATGGATGCTGATAGTGGTTCGGAAGCCACTTTAAATCGTAGGTCCTCATCTATTATGACTGTAGGGCATAGTGTAGTCAAACGGCTTTCGCCCACCATGGTGTTGTTGTGCCAATGAAGAAGGAATATTATTTTTCTCTATCGTATTGGCATTTATGAGTAGCCATTTTGATCACTTTGTGGAATCAAAACGTCTGCCTTTGATTGGTGATATATTTTGTCTTAAGCGATTTTTATTTGAGTTGAAAGTTGATATTTGGTCTTGGATCCTTGAGGTTCTTCGAAGTATATTATTTCGGTGATTGAATTTTGCCTTGATACTTACAATCTTGTGACTTTAGTTGAACTATTTTCATTGTATATGATGTGATGAGTATTTTTGCTGGTGTTGCAAGCATGATGCAGATGGAAGTGACCGACGGTTGTTATTCCCCGGAGGGAGTACCATTGCTGGGAGCTGAAGCGAATGTGCCAAAGACAACTTCCCCAGAGGATACGTGTCGGCAGTTAGTTACTGCAAAGAAGGAAATGAAGATTCTGGACGATATTATTGCCACAACCAAGAACTCTGACCTTCAAAGTGATTATGATCAGATGAACGCTAATCTGATGCAAAAGCGCCAACTGTTGGCGGAATGGGTGAGTCGAGTTCCTTGTCCTCTTGCCAATTGTAATATTCATCATAGTAATGTTAAAAAATCCAAAAGACCTGTTAACGAACTAACCAATCAAAATGATAAAACTAATGCAGCCCAAGAGTTTAAAACTCCCAATAAAAAACGTATTGCAAAAGCAAGCTTCATCCCTAGCACTCAAAATTCTGTTAAGACTGCTAACAAATTTGATACCTTGAGCACTGATGATAATGTTGAAGTAGAGGAACCCGTCCAAATTGTGAGAAAAATGCCTCCTATTATGGTTAAGCCGAAATCAAACTTAAACGAAATGCTTAAACGTTTCGATCAAGAATTTGATGGTAATGTGAATGTTAAATTAGCAGGGGAGATGTTGAAAATGTTCCCTAACAATGAAGATCAACATAGGGAAATTACTCGTTATCTTAATCAGCATGAAATTGAGTATTTCGTAATAACGCCAAAATTTCTTCGACCCCTCAAAGCGGTTATTAAAGGCCTTCCAAAGAACACCCCCACTGAGGAAATTAAGGAAGCGCTTGCTGAAAAAGACTTCATCGTAGAAAAAGTAGTACAATTAACCAGGGCTAAGGATAAACAACCCCTACCAATTTTTCAGGTTACTTTCGCTCGGTCAAATAAAAATAATGAAATCTTTCAGCTCACCAAATTACTCTATCTATCCATTGTTGTTGAAAAGTATAACAAACGTCCTCTCACCCTACAATGTTACAAATGTAACTTTTTCATCACAGTTCGAGTAATTGTGGTTTTAAAGCTAGATGCCTTAAATGTGGAGAGGAACATTCTCATAAGGACTGTCAACTTCAAGAAAAACTGGAAATACCCAAATGCATCAACTGTGGTGAGTCAGGACACATTGCTGCCTGGCGGGGATGTGCGAAATTTCCCAAGATTAAGACTAATTCCACCAAATACGCTACCATTCCAAAATTCACCCCTGCACGACAGGTCACACCTAACTTCTCCTATGCCGCGGCTGCTAAGAATATTACTCCACAACCAATCAATACTAACTCTAATTTTACTGATGTCACCCAAAATCAACTGGGACCACTATTGAGCTTACAAAACCACGCCCAATTTATTCAAAAATCTCTCCTCATAATGAAGGAATTCATTTCTTTATTCACCAGTTTAAATGACATGGATGGACTTCTCCATCAATTAAGTAACGCCAACAATAAAGCCGACAAGCTCCAGGTATTCATTAATGGCCTGGCATCTCAAACCCCACCAATGCTCCGTAATGACCCAGTTGATTTCTGGACTCCGCATTTGCCATTGGAATTCTTGTGGTTTATGGACTAAAATGTTTGACTTCACTGCTTTTGTTAATAACTATAATCCAGACTTAGTACTGCTTCAGGAAACACACCTTAAGCACACACAGACACCATACTTAATGGGGTACACTTTTTACCGCAATGATGGTCCACAAAATCCTGTTTCTGGCGGCACTGGTATATTCATTAAAAACTCTTTGCCTCACTCGTTATTTCCTACTCCTCAACTCATCGGGATCAAATCCACAATAGTCTCTCTCAATTTTCCTCATCTTCCCCCTCTCACAATAGCTTCTGTTTATGTTCCCAACGGCATTGCTACTACTAACCTTAATACTGATCTTAACACTCTTTTCTCACTTAACAATAGCGTCATTCTGGCTGGCGACTTTAACGCGCATCATACTGCATGGGGATGTCACAATAAAAATAGTACTGGCAATGCTCTTTATAACTATGCTTCTAACTTTAATGTTGAAATCATTGCACCTAACACCCCTACTAGAATTGGAACTAACACCACATCTATCATTGATTTTGTAGTAACTAACAATTTTCACTTCACTCATTCTATTTCCTCACTCGATGAGCTCTCCTCAGACCATAACCCAGTTATTATTGATTATAAGCTTAATTATCTAAATTTTAACATTAGTTCTAGTGTCACCACTTGCTGGTCTAAATTCTCGGATATTCTTGATGCTAATTTCATCTTCTCTCCCATCCCATTAACTAATCCCTCTGATATTGAACATGCTATCTCTGAATTAACTGATAAAATCCTTTCTGCCCATAATGCTGCTTCTAAACCTATTACTACTAATAACCGTACCTATTTACCCCCTCCAATTAAAATACTCATCACTAACCGTAATAACGCTCGTAAATACTGGCAAATTTATCGCGATCCTCATAGTAAAAATCTATATAATCATCATCAAAATATCTTACGTAGAGCAATTGCCACATATAAAAATGACTGTTGGGATCGCAAACTGCAAACCGTCAATGTTGAAGATGGATCCATGTGGAATTTCTGTAAAAACTTTAGGAAAAAAAGGACTAAAATAACTTCTCTCCAAACTTCGCAATCCACTGTTACAACAGCCACTGATAAAGCTGAAGTTTTAGCTACGACTTTACAGGATCAATTTAAAGAAAATGAAACTAACAACACTAACATTGTAACTGAAGTAGAAAACACCATTACTTCCTTTTCGCCCAACCTCACAATAACGATGATTTTCCCAACACTAAAGCTTCCTTCATAATAAACTGCATCACTAATCTTAAAATCGGTAAAACCCCTGGCTTAGATCGTATTACTAACAAAATGCTCAAAAATATTCCTTTTAAAATAGTTCTACAAATTTGCAAAATAACCGATGCTATCCTTTCTACTAATCACTTTCCTAAGAATTGGAAGACTGCTCGCATTCTTCCAATCCTTAAACCCGGCAAAGATCCAACCTCTCCTAACAGCTACAGACCGATCTCTCTACTCTCCTGCCTAAGTAAACTAATTGAACGCGTAATTGTTAACATCCTAAATGAAGAATCTGATAAACTTAACATTTTAATTTCGCAGCAATTCGGGTTTACCAAAAACTTGTCAACTACGCATCAACTTTATAATCTCACAGAAAATATTTCAGAAGGGTTTTCATGGAAACTCGACACTGCAGTAGTTTTCCTGGATGTCGCTAAGGCGTTCGATCGTGTTTGGATCAATGGTTTAATATATAAAATGATAAAATATCAATATCCTACCTACTTAATCCGTACCATACACAATTATCTTACAAACAGAAATTTTGTTGTTTCTGTAGATAACACTGATTCTAAAAACTGTCATATCCTTGCCGGTGTTCCTCAGGGCTCGATCTTGGGACCATTTTTGTTTAACATATACACCAACGACATCCCACAAGATCACAAAATTAAATTAACACTTTACGCGGACGATACTGCTATTATCACACAGGGGCGAAACATAAACATAATCAGGAAAAACTTACAAAACTACATACACACGCTTGAAAATTGGCTCATTAACTGGAAAATAAAACTTAATGTCTCGAAAACTGAAGCAGTGCTATTCACCAGGAAAAATAAACTAATTCCCCCTAACGTAACTATTTATAATGCTAATATTTCCTGGTCCAAAGAAACTAAATACCTTGGCATAATACTTGACAGCAAATTAACATATAAATCGCATATTAATTATCTACGCACTAAATTCAATAATCAATTAAGAAAACTCTTCCCCGTAATTTGTAGAAATTCCTCACTAACAATTGAACTAAAAAAATTAATCTACCTTTCTTATCTTAGACCTGTCATTGCATATGCGAGTCCAGTTTGGGGTTCTACAGCCAATAGCAACTTTCTCGTGCTCGAAAGACTCGAAAATAAAATTATTCGTATGATCTCTGATGCACCCTGGTATTTCAGAAATAATGATATTCGGCACTCTCTTGATATTCCTAGTTTCCGCGCATTCGTCGAGAAACTTGCAAAAAACTTTTATGACTCCGTTTCCCGATCCACTAACCCTGTTCTAAATGATTTAAAAATATACGACTATGACGTCACTCTACCCAGAAATCGCAAAAGACCTCGCTATACTCTTAACATTAACAAATAATTTCCTCCTTTCTGGAGATTTTTCGATTTCGCTGTAGCCTCGTTAATATTTTTCTTTTTATTGCATTTTGTTATTGGATTTATCATCAGTGCTTATTCCTTTAATTTTTTAATATTTTTTGCTTATGGGATGATTTTTTTTTTTTTTTTTTTTTTACTCTTCTTTTGTAACTTTGACTTTCTGTCTTAATTGTAATGTTTTTGTTCTCTGATGTTAAGAAATTATTATTCCTTCTCTGATTTATTTAATTTTTCTTACAATTGGCAAAGGGCTCGACCACCAGTCACTGTTCACCATTCGCCAAGTGGAGGTGTGGTCGTTGCGCGACCAAGGC
>BPLR01021295.1:0-68374 GCA_021605095.1 Caerostris extrusa | reverse complement strand
TTCCTTATATATATATGTACACTCATGTCCATAAATTAAGGATAATTCAGAATCACACAGAAATTGAACTCTAAAATAAAAATTTCACCTGTAGAATTATCGCACACATCTTGAAGTAGAATATGCAAATTACAGGAAACCACCAGATGGCGCGGATAGTACGTCACAATGACGAGAGTGTAAGAGAGGGGTATATAAGGAATGGTGGCAAAGAAGTAAAATGTTCCACAAGCGCTTTAAAAGCCTTTCAGTGCAATAACCGCATAGTTATGGCACAAAGGCAGCATTTGGATGATTTTTACGTGGTAGAATTATCGGACGACTGGAACGTGGACGTACCCAGCTGGAAGTATCCGAGGAACTTTGAATTGCCCAGAGTGTCATCTCCAGGCTTTGCAACGATTCCAAGATGATGGTAATGTGAGTAGATGTTACAGCACACACGTCACCCCCGAGTTACAACGCCGAATGAGGACCGGTATTTAGCAGTTACTGCCAAAAGAATCAGACGGAGCACAGCATCAGACCTTGTCTCGTCAGTTCTCTTCAGCTACCGGTACGACAGTTTCAAAACAGACCGTGTACAGACGCTTAGGGCATATTGGTCTATATGCTCGTAGGCCTGTCGGATGTGTTCCACTTACCGCAACTCACTGTCGCCTGCAATTAACCTGGAGTAGAGATCATGCATTGTGGACACCGCAACAGTGGTCTGGTGTGATGTTTTTCCGACGAGTCCAGGTTTAGTTTGCAGTCTGATTCTCGACGGACTTTCATATGGAGAGCGCCAGGTGCCCGTTACTACCAAGAAAACACTATTGAACGCACCGTTACGGTGGTGCAGGATGGCTCGTTTGGGAAGGATTTATTCTTGGTTCCAGAACTGACCTGCATGTTCAGAGTGTAACGATGACAGACCACATCTATCGGGATCTCATTCTGGAACAACATGTGTACGTTTGTTTCGCGGCGCCATGGGTGCTGAATTTCTGTTTATGGATGACAACGCCCGTCCTCACCGTGCAAACATTGTAGACGAATGCCTTCAATTGGAGGATATCACCCGTATGGATTGGCCAGCATACTCACCGGACTTGAATCCAATAGAGCATGTGTGGATATGCTTGGCCGACGAATTGCAACCCTCGTCAACCCCCTCCCACCTGTCAACCGGAAATTCGGAGGGTATTGCTTGATGAGTGGTGTAATATTCCTCAAGATCAGATTGATAATTTGATACTCAACATGCCTAGGCGTTGTAAGGTCTGTATTACATCGTCCGGGAGACATACCCATACAATCCATCATACTAACCATGTTATACTGTTTTTTAAATAGGTTCTTTTTTGAAATTTACTCCAGGGAGTAAAAATCGCAATTTTATTAATTATGTCAAACATATAGCATCTTTTGCTCTTTACCTTTTGTTTAATAAATAGACTGGTACAAATAAGTCAAATTTGTTTTTGCTTCTATCTCTATCTTTTGCCTGAACTTCACATTATCTTTAATTTATGGACATAGTGTATATATATATAAGGAACTCAACATGGCAAGATATAAAAAAGATAACTGGCGATTGTATTACAAATGCGACTCGGTTGTATATCAAAAGCCACAATAATACTGCTAACTCAAAAATTATCAAAGTGCTTCATAGGCAATCAAAACCATAAAACAATCAAAACATATAACAAAACCATAATAACATTCGCTATACAAGAATCATGAAAGGTCTCACATTCAGAACCCCTCGAAAACAAAAACAAACAAACAAGAAAACGACAAAAACAAAAAAATTCAAGATTAAAAAAAAATTCTCATCATTGCCCAAACTGTACTAACGATACTGAAAAATCGTTAGAAAACTACCAGAACTGCATTTGCCATGTCAAAAGGGGAAAAAAAAATGGAACATAAATATTCATGCCAATTATATAGCAACAGGGTGCGCAACAAATCTTTAAACAAATCAGTAAAACTTAAAAGAAATCAGCAAAAAAAATAGATAAAAATAAAAATAATAAATAATAATCGTCCTAAAAAAAAAATAAGGTTTATCAAATAAGATTTATTTTAGTTTAATCAAATTATTTTATCCTAAAATAGCTCATCACGTACTCACGTACGTAGGGCGTGCTTATAATAAATGTAAAACATGATTTTTACGCATGAAGTCTAATATTGCTGTGAAAACTGTTTTACAGATTTTTTTTTCCGTTTGAGCTCAGCTTTTGTAATGACACTTCACTGCAGTCACTATAACTACACCAAGAAACGAGTTGTACAGATGCCATGCATAGCTTACTCATTGCTCATCATTCACTTACTCATTGATTGGCCACTTTACAAAGTGGTTCGTAATATCTGTTATTGTTTCTAATACCTCTTTGTCAACAGCAACATCTATACCTAAATCCAAGAACCTGTGGGGTCTCATGGAAAAGAGGGAAAGGGGGAGCAGTTTCTGTTGTGATGGAACACCCATAGATAGAAAAAGTATGACTTGGCTCTGTGACGCTAACATTTTACAGGGTAAGGCGTTATCAGCCGTACGCTCAACTGACCTATTAGGTTACTGCTTAATAGAGATTCTGAAGCATTATAAACATCCATAGCACTTCCGCGTCTCCGAACCCGACACCTGGTACAGAGAACCAGAGCACTAGCCACTCGGCCATCAAACCCTGTATTGTTTCGTTCTTTTTTGGTAGAAAAGAAAAAAAAAAAATTTTAAAGCAAACATTAGTTTTTTGTACTTTTTCTAATAAGAACGCACAATTCAATATATCCTTTGGCAAGCCAATTTTTAATTTAATACAAAAGTCAGGTCGATTTTTGACCAAATGAAAATATGACATGTTATAAAAAAATATTTCTCAAAAGAAGTGACTAATTTTCTTCTATAAAGAAAATTATGTTTAAATATTCCATTAGCACACAAAACAAATAAAGATAAAATATATTTACATTAATTTCAGCTTTTTTTAATAATAACTATTGTTGCAAAATGTTTGGTGTCATTAACATGATGCGAAATGACATATTACTCAATCTTTTTAAAATGAAATATTTAAAAAACATTCAATTTAATATAGCCTTTGGACAAACCAGTATTTAATTTAATACAAAAATCCAAGTTTTTTTTAATGAAAATATGACGTGTTATAAAAAAAAAATATTTCTCAAAAATGTAACTAATTTTCTTCTATAAAGAAAAAATTATGTTTAAAATTTCATTAGCCCACAAAACAAGTAAATATAAAATATATTTACATTATAATTATTTACATTCATTTCACCTTTTAATAACAATAATTATTTTGTGCAAGTTATTTCGTGCTCTTCAATTTAATACAAAATCAGATCGATTTTTTTTTCAAAAATGAAAATATGACAATGTTATAAAAATATTTCTCAAAGGAAGTAACACATTTTCTCCTATGACGAAAATCACATTTTAAAATTTTATTACAAAAAAAAAAGATAAATATATTTACAGTTATAATTATTAATTTTTTTTAAATAATTATAAGCAAAAAGATGTCGTCCCTAATAAAATGTCAAATGAGTCATTTAAGAGTTAAATTTTTTTAAAAGTGGCATTAAAACGGTAATTGATTATGTGCCGATGATAAGAGATCCTAAAAAGTGATGTACACTAGTTTTATACCAATCATCAAAACAAAGCGTTGACCCCCTATCATATATCGCCGTCTTCTCTTAGTGATTATTCGATTCACGGTTTCATCGATAGTTTCATCTCTTAAAGCAAACATTACTTTGGGTAATTTTTTTTTTATTTTAAAAACATACAATTCAATATATATACTTTGGACAAAGCAATTTTTAATTGAATACAAAAATCAGGTCTATTTTTAAAAAAAATGAAAATATGACATGCTTTAAAATATTTCTCTCAAATGATAACTAATTTTCTTCTATAGAAAAAAATGTATCCTTGAAAATTTTATTACCACACAAAACAGGTAAGATAAATATATTTATATTATAACTATTTACATTAATGTCAGGCTTTTTTAACAATTATTATTGATGCCAAATATTTCCGTGTCTTTAACATAATGTGATTTGACTCAAGGAGTTAAAATCTTTTTAAAAGTGACATTTAAAAAAATCATACAATTCAATATATCCTTTGGACAAGTCAATTTTTAATTTAATACAAAATCAAGTCGATTTTTTTTTTTTTTTAAAAAAGGAAAATATTACTTATAAAAAATATTTCTCAAAGGAAGTGATTAATTTTCTTCATAAAGAAAATTACCCTTTGAAAATTTCATTACCACATAAAAACAATATATTTACATTATAATTAATTACAAGGTAATTTCACTTTTTAACAATAATTATTTGGTGCAAATATTTCGTGTCTTTAAAAGGAAGCAAAATGAGTTATTACTGAAGAGTTAAATCTTTTAAGAGTGATATCAAACAATAATTATTAACAATAATTATTAGTGCAAAGTATTTCGTGCCCTTAATAAAACGTCAAGAATTAAAAATTTTTTTAAAGAGTGATATTTTTTAAAAACATTCAATTTAATATAGTTTTTTTTTAACAAGCCAATTTTAATTTAATTAGATTGATTTATTTTTTTTAAGGAGATGAAAATATCACGTTTTATTAAAAATTATTTCTCAAAGGAAGTAATTAATTTTTTTCTATAAAAAAATGTATCCTTGAAATTTTCATTACCACATAAAAACAAGTAAAAGATGAAATATATTTACATTAATTCCAGATTTTTTTACAATAATTATTCGTGCCCTTAATAAAAACGTCAGGAGTTACATTACTCAAGTTAAATCTTTTAAAAAGTGCTATTAAAACGGTAATTGATTACGTGCTGACGATAAGAGATGTTTCTGTCTCTCTAAGTGATGAATCGCGCTCATACTGGTTCTCTCCAATCATCAAAACAAAGCGTTGAAACCCACCCCAACCATCATATCGCCCGTCTTCTCTTAATCGATTATTCGATTCACGGTTTTCATCGATAGAAGCAACACCGACTAAGAGATGGATGGCTGAGTGTATGCGTGTGTGCGAGCGTGTGGAGGGAAAGAATTTCCACCGGAGGAATCTGGGAGCCTCCTGATTGGTGGAGGAGCCAAAAGAACCCGGCTGTAAAGGGGAGCTAGCGTGCTTTTCTGGTTTGGGAGAACAGATTCCAACATTCCACGGTGTGTGATAAAGTAGTGCTGTGAGTCGGAGCCGGTAGAGACAGAAATTTATAGAGCATTTCTTATCTGTATTCCAGTCCGGTCTTTTCGTGCAGCGACGGGCCTGAGCGTGGCGCAATGTCGACATATGTGACACTGGAAAAACTTTGAATGCCGGTTGCATTTCGAGTGAAATAAAGTCCTGCCGGATGTCACATGATTTGCGCTGGGGTCTCGTGAAGAGTTATGGCGGTGGTGAATATTATTCGTCTTCTTTTCTCCCATGCGTTCCCTCTGACAACTGATTTTTGAAATCTTTTCTACAAAATTATATCAATTAAAATATTTTAGTGTTACACAGTTAATTAAATCATTTAAAATATATATAATGTAAATATTAAATTTTTCCCTGACCAAATAATTTAATATATGTATTTATATATCTATCTATATATATATTCGTCATTCGTCTTCTTTTCTCCCATGCGTTCCCTCTGACAACTGATTTTTGAAATCTTTTCTACAAAATTATATCAATTGAAATATTTTAGTGTTACACAGTTAATTAAATCATTTAAAATATATATAATGTAAATATTAAATTTTTCCTGACCAAATAATTTAATATATGTATTTATCTATCTATCTATATATATATTCGTCTTCTTTTCTCCCATGCGTTCACTCTGACAACTGATTTTTGAAATCTTTTCTACAAAAATTATATCAATTAAAATATTGTAGTGTTACACAATTAATTAAATCATTTAAAAATATATATAATGTAAATATTAAATTTTTTCCTGACCAAATAATTTAATATATGTATTTATCTATCTATCTATATATATCTTCTATAATATACACACAATATATATATATATATATATATATATATATATATATATAAAGATAAATAATATAAACTAAATAATAAATTAATAATAATAATAAAAATATCATTCGTCTTCTTTCCCCCATGCGTTCTCTCTGACAAGTGATTTTGAAATCTTTTGCAGAAAATTATATCAATTAAAATTCTTTAGTTCTACACAGTTAATTATATGATTTAAAAATCCATATAATGTAAACATTAACTTTTTCGTGACCAAATGATTTAATATATGTATTCATCTCTCTATATATATAATATGTAAATAATATAGACTGAATAATAAATTTAATAATAATAATAATAAAAATATAAATAGTATAACTCAGTAAAAAAATTATTTCTAATACTCCTTTTCAGTAACACAATATATATATATATACATATATATATATATATATATATTGTGTTATTGAAAGAGAGTATTTGAAATAAAATTTTCATAGTTTTAAGTTTCTAAGAAATTTTATTTCTTAGAGGTTCTATCATGCACATTGTATTTTTTATTAATTCTTTCAAAGCTAAAAACTGCATACGCTTTTTAAAGAGAAATTACATCACAATTGATATGATATGTTTAAGGAATAGAAAAAAACTATACAAGCATATATGAAGTATTTAGTTTTGAAAGAATTAATAAAACATAATATACATAAGAGAAAATTTAAGAAATAAAATTTCTTAAAAAATTTAGTAAAAAATTAATACATGAGAAACTCAGGTCAAAAATTAAATATACATATGCTTGTGTAGTTTCTTTTTTCCATAAACATATCCTATCAGTTGTGATGCAGTTTCTCTTTAAGAAGCATATGAAGTGTTTAGTTTTGAAAGAATTAATAAATAGATATATATATATATTTAATTTTTTACCCGTTTCACGGTATTAAATTTTTAAGAAATTTTATTATTAGATATTCTATTATATGTATTATTTTTTTTATTAATTCTTTTCTCTAAACACTTTAAAAGAAATTGCATCACAATAGATAAGTTTATATAGATAATAATAATGTTTATGGAATAAAAAAATACACAAACATATGTATATTTAATTTTTGATCTATTTAATTTTTCTCGGTATTAATTTTTCATATTTTTATTTCTTAGGTTTTCAATTATGTATATTATGTTTTGTTTTTATTATAAATTCTTTCAAAACTAAACACTTCAAGAGAAATTACATCACAATAGATAGGATATGTTTATGGAATAAGAAAAACTACACACACATATGCATATTTAATTTTTAATTTTTTTCGGTATTAACTTTTTTTAAAAAAATTATTTCTTAGAGATTCAATTGTGTACATTATATTTAATTGATTCTTTCAAACAAAAAATTTCTGATATATTTTTCAATTCTTAAAAACTGCATATGCTTTTTAAAGATAAATTACATCACAATTGATAGCATACGTTTATTGAATATGAAAAAAACTACAAAAATATATGTATATTAAATTTTTGACCCTAAGTTTCTCAGTATTAATTTTTTTTATTAAATTCTTTTTAAGAAATTTTAATTCTTACATATTCTATTATGTATATTATGTCTTTATAATTTTCAAAACTAGACAATACATACGCTTCTTAAAGATAAATTACTTCACAACAGATAGGATACGTTTATGAAATAGAAATAAACTACACAAAACATATGAATATTTAATTGTTAACATGAGTTTCTTGGTATTCCTTTTTTTCTTATTGTGGTAAATCTTATTAAAAAAAGATTTTTAATTTTAATTTTTTTATTAAATATAATAAATTAGTATAGGTAAAAAGAATTTGAGAATTTTGTTTAGAATATATAATGAAATATCCATGTTTATATTTCAGTTCAGAATCTAATAGCTAAAAAACAAATTAACAGTTAATGACAGAACCCATGAAAACAAGTAACTATTGAAAACCACATTTATATATCTCTCTTCAGATTTATATATATTTTTTATTGGTATTAATTTTTCTTTATCGTTGTAAATCTTATTAAAAAGATTTTTTAATTTTAATTTTTTTTATTAAATATAAGGAATTAGTATAACAGGTGGGCTGAAATGTTCGTAGGCTTTTACATAGATGGCGCTACTAGTATAAATCCATATGACTTTTAGTTAGCCCTTACCTTCAAAAGACACGTTTATAAATTAGACAGCTGTTGCACTATTAGTATGTGAGTTATAGCATTTTTAGTGTTCATCAAAAATTGCAGTCCACTCGGCTGACTGTCGATTGGACTCCGGTGTGAAATGATGGAGCCATGTTTCATCCATATCGACGCAAAAAATTCGGGTTTATTACGATTGAACAGCTCCAAACACTGCTTTAAACCATCAATTCGTTGTTGTTTTGGTCGATTGTGAGCTCGCGCAGCACCCACTTTTGAACAGAGCTTTCGCATATCCAAATATTCATTCACGATATGTCCAACACGTTCCTTTGATATCTTTAGGGTCTCAGCTATCTCAATCAACTTCACTTTACGGTTATCAGAAAAACATTTGGTGGACTTTTTTGATGTTTTCGTCGGTAGCAGCCTCTTTGGGGCGTCCACTGCATTTTTTGGAAGCATCATCATATATGTCCTCGGTGCTCATTTCGCGTCGTTTAAATTTAGCAAACCACTTCTCTATGGTTGATTTTCCTGGTGCAAAGTCCGAATAATGTTCATCACTGCTATGCCTTGGCTTTCAGTAGTATTTTTCGCTCTAAAAAGCTTATGCTTTACACACACGAAATTCCTTTTATCCTCTCCAGGTTTTTCAAACTAACAAAAGAGCCACCACAAATGTTATAAACTCAATATACACAGTGCAACAGCAGTCAAATTTATACATGTGTTTTTTGAAGATTAGGGGCTTAACTAAAATCATATGGATTTACTACTTAGTTAGTTTATCTATGTATCATGTAGCCTATGAACATGTTCGTACCACCTGTTACTCTTGTTTTCGAGTCTAATCACAATAAGAAATATATATATACTGGGATCTCGGAAATTGTAAAGGGATAAAATGATAGAAAACTAATGTTGAGATTTCATGAAATGAGTTAGAAAACATCCATTTTACACGAGAATAGCTACTACTATCGTTATTTGGTATACGACAAAGAGAGAAAACCCATCATGGAATTCGCGCAAGGCAAAAAGATTTTTAAAATTTCAGTGTAGCTTAAATGATTTTAGTTTTCTTATTTTGTAAATTCAAACATTGCAAAATGCTCTTATCTAAAACGATAAGTTTTATTTTTAAAAGTTTTAAAAAGTTTTTACAGCAATTTTTCATGGGATTAATTAAACATCATATAAGTAACAACTAGCAACATATAGAAAAATTATCAAATTATGGAAATATAATTGAATTAAGTGAAAAACCTCCTTAGTTTATAGCCTAATTTAAAAAACACAACATGAAATTTCAAAGCAAAGACTGGTTTCAAAGCTTTCTATTTAACTAAACAAATTCTGAGTCTTTCTTCAGCATTTTTAATTATTATCTTCTACATATAGAAATAACAAAAAAAAGTTATTTATGCACAATAAATTAAAAAATAGATCTTGGAATGCAATTCTTTTTTAAAACCAAGATTTTCAAATGGGGCTAGAATAATTTATCGCGCTTAGAACCCTATTTTGGCAATTGTAAAAATTTGAAAGTTATAGGGCCAATATTTTTTATTTTGAATGTATAAAAGACAATCGTATAAATAATAATTTTATTGAAATGCTAAAAAAACTTAAAGTCAGTGAATCGGTTTATTATATTCAAATAAACTATTAGAAAATAAAAAAACGATGCTTATTCACTTCTTTAAATATTACCGATTACATAAATAATATGTATTAAAAAAAGTGAACGTGCATTTGGTTCAATAAAAGTGGACCACTCGTCCCATTGATTATCTTTATTTTTTATCTGACAGAAACATTTTTTGACCTTCCATTGTATTTTTAATTGAAGTACTCAAAGAATGGCATTCTACTAAACCTTATTCCTTGCTCTTCAAAATTTACGATATGGCCACCTGCCAAGCGTGTTCCTCTGGACCCTGAACTAGTAAATGTTAAACATCTGGTTTTATACTGTCGTTTTTTTTTTTTTTTTTTTTACCTTCAAATACCGAGTTCTATAAAAGAAGGACAATTTTCAATCTAAAGGCACCAGGGCTATGGAATATCGTAACTTCTTTTAGTTGCTGGCACTGTCCTTGATATCTGCGTGAAATTTGACGTCAGAATATTCATTAGTGTTTATTCCGATTGGCTTAGTGAGGACAAACCAGACAAGATGATTTTGAGATGTTCCTAAAACGAATTGAGCAAAGAACTCATGAAATTTTGTTTGCAGGAAACGTATAGAAAAATGCTGTAAAAGGCCTTCAGAGCATTCCTATAAAAATATATATATTTTGAAAGAAATCCTTCTATATCGGAAAAAAAAAAAAGAAATGTTCAGAAGCTTTGGTATAACAGTTCAAAAGAAGGCAGAGAGTGCGGTTGGAAAGACTAATAGCTTCCTTGTCGACTCCCAAATCCTCAACCGTTTACAGCTTCACAAGTCCAAAAATTAAAGATTTGGTGCTTGGAAACTCATCAATGGTACAATAGAGACCTTGCTTGATACTGTTGAATTCCTCAAAAGCAGATCGGGTCACATTTTGGGGCCTTAAATCTCGAGCATTTGGTACCGAAAACGATTGAATGCGACAGCCCACACTGCATTGATTTTTCTTACGTGGAAAATGAAATCCACAAGCGATTTCATTCACAAACCACCGTGCGCGACTTCCTCTGGCTATGCCCAAACTCAAAAAGACGATCGAAGAGATCTTCACTTCCTCAACGGGTCTGGCGGGCGTTTTCGGCCTCCCTGCCGATGTACCTTTAGCATGCATTGAGGGATTGGAAAAAGTTGCTACAGCGCACAGTCCGGAAGGGATTACTTTGAAGGCGATGAAATAAATTTGGAAGAATAAATATATTAAATTCTTTTGAAAAATTGGTCTTACTTTTTGGACACTTACTTTTTTTTTAAATTTTGGGATCTGCAAATTGTAAGCCATAGCAGCATATAAATATAAATGAAAAATTCTACTGCAACTCGAAATGAAAAATAAAATTAAAAGTATAAAAACGGAATAATATTAAACAAAATATATTTGATGATAGTTTCCTCATTATATTAATTTAAATTGACTTTAATTCTTTTAAAAATATTTTTTTTATAACTTCTTCAAATAAAAATTCATAACAAAAGGAACTCTCAGACTATGCAAACTCATACAGCATACACAGTTTGGTATGATAAATTCTATGACAGAACTAGAATCCAGTGGCCATCAAACTGAATGGCACATGCCACGAGTTTAGGAGTATTCCATCGGACTCATTCCAAACAGGCACGTGAAAAGGCAAGTTTTTTAGGAAGGACTATTCATTCAGTGTTTCAAAGATCAAATTTGTGTCCTTTAGATTCATAAGATCTAGATCCAAAAAAGGACATGAAACCAATATTAGCAGCCGAATTTACTATATTTTCAATAGCATTCAACATTTACCATTTTTTGATTTACTCTATTGAAAACTATGCACACTGGCAAAATATAGAATGGAATCTGTAGAACATTAAACTCAAGAGAACATATTGGCATGACATGAAAATAAATATGCATTTCATCATAATATTTGTTTTTGTAATTTTATTTCTTTACAGCTTTTATCCAAATTTCTGGCGAATTAATTTTTCCTCTGTTTTACTTTTATTTCTGATTTGTTTTTTAATAGTATTTTTATTTAAGATGTAAAAATGTAATGAACTTAAATTACTGTTAATTTCAATATTTCGTACCTAGAAAAAGAACACGCCAAACTATTTTCCTTTAATGAAGACTTACGTTAAACTCCTTAAATAAGAAGAATTCTGGCAATAACCCATTTAATAATATACCCAAAAGTCCTCACATCATACCAATAAATAAACCTACAGGTTTAAATGCCTTCAGAACTTATGTATACGTTAGGAAATGCAACACCTGGCCAGCTGCATGAAATAAATCAAAAGCAAATTTCTGTGATTTTAAACATAAATAAACTGTATTTAGCAATATTTACAATTTAAATACTTAAAAATATGTCATACAATTAACGCAATATTAACAAAAGTGATTTCCAATAAGCATTATTCAAATATAATACGTGTAAAGAGTCCCCCAACATCTCAGAATAACGCTGGTGCTTTGGTCCCCAGTCCAAACCCATTCCCTCTAGTGAAGGTGCCAGTATATGCTGAACATGCTATAATATTTCATATCATTCAAACTGAAAGTTTAATTTTTTTGTTTGGTTTATGTGGCAAGTGTACCAGCTTGTTTATAGAAGTGTACCATTTTTATGCTTCATTTCATTATATACACTTATAATACACTCATGTCCATAAATTAAGGATAATGAAGTTTATGCAAAGAAAGAGATGTACAGAAAAACAAATTTGATTTATTTGTAAAGTCTATTTATTAAACAAAAGGTAAAGAGCAAAATGATGCCATATGTTTGACATAATTAATAAAAATTGCGATTTTTACTCCCTGGAGGAAATTTCAAAAAGAACCTATTTACAAAAACAGTATAACATGGTTATGATGGTTAATATGGAGTATGTCTCCCGGACGATGCAAAATACAGGCCTTGCAAACGATTAGGGGCAGGCTGAGTATCAAATTATCAATCTGATCTTTGGGGAATATTACACCACTATCAAGCAATGCCCCCTGAAGTTCCGGGTTGACAAATCGGAGGGGGTTGATGGGCCGTATTCTGTCGGCCAAGCATATCCCACACATGCTCTATTGGATTCAAGTCCGGTGAGTATGCTGGCCAATCCATACGGGTGACATCCTCCAATTGAAGGCATTCGTCTACAATGTTTTGCACGGTGAGGACGGCGTTATCATCCATAAATAGAAATTCAGCACCCATGGCGCCCCGAAAACAAACGTGCCATGTTGTTCCAGAATGACATCCCGATAGATGTGGCCTGTCATCGTTGCACTCTGAACATGCAGGTCAGTTCTGGAACCAAGAATAGTTCCTCCCAAAGTAGCCATCCTGCACCACCGTAACGGTGTCGTTCAATGGTGTTCTCTTGGTGGTAACGGGTACCTGGCGCTGCTCCATATGAAAGTCCGGCGAGAATCAGACTGCAAACTAGACCTGGACTCGTCAGAAAACATCACACCAGACCACTGTTGCGGTGTCCACAATGCATGCTCTCTACTCGCAGGTTAATAGCAGGCGACAGTGAGTTGGGGTAAGTGGAACACATCTAGCAGGCCTACGAGCATATAGACCAATGTGCCCTAAGCGCCTGTACACGGTCTGCCTTGAAACTGTCGTACCGGTAGCTGAAGAGAGCTGACGAGACAGGTCTGATGCTGTGCTCCGTCTGTTTCTTTGGCAGTAACTGCTAAATACCGGTCCTCATTCGTCGTTGTAATTCTGGGGCAACCTGTGCTGTAACATCAACTCACATTACCATCATTTTGGAAACGTTGCCAAAGCCTGGAGAGACACTCTGGTCGATTCCAAGTTTCTCGATACTTCCAGCTGGGTACGTCCATTCCAGTCGTCCGATAATTCTACCACGTAAAAAATCATCCAATACTGCTTTATTGTGCCATAACTATGCGGTTATTGCACTGAAAGGCTTTTAAAGCGCTTGTGAACAATTTTACTTCTTTGCCACCATTCCTATATACCCCTCTCTTACACTCTCGTCATTGTGACGTACTATCGCCGCCATCTGGTGGTTTCCTCTGTAATTTGCATATTCTTCTTCAAGATGTGTGCGATAATTCTACAGGTGAAATTTATTTTAGAGTTCAATTTCTATGTGATTCTGAATTATCCTTAATTTATGTACATGAGTGTATTATAAAATATTAGTAAATAAAACATATTTCAAAGGAGCACTTACAAGCTATAATTATCAAATTAAAAGTGAAGTTTGTAATAATTAATTATTTTGATAACACATTCTTAAATGAAAAAAAACTTCCTTTATTTACGTGATTTAATACTCGAGCTTGATATATGATGACATGTATTATATTTTATACATAAAAATATTAATTCAATCGAAGCTTAGAAAGTTAAAACATCTATGACAGCTATTTTTAAAGGAGAAGTTTTTCATTCTAAAATGTCGAAAAAATTTTGAATGATTTTGTGGGTTAATCGCTTTTTTATCGTTTCAAATCGTTGAAGTTTTACTACTTGTTTAGAACAGTTTCATCGAAAGAAATCGGGTTTTGTGCCATAAAACAACACCTACTTATCAACCTAACTACCACACATGCAACAAAAATTGCAAAGAGCTCCTGCAAGGACATTATCTCTTACATTATCCCTACCTTATTATTTCTCACAATTTTGTGTAAGAACTTTAGAGGGTTTCCCTTATTGCACATTGGATAAACTACAAATCTGCATATAAATCGAATGCCTTAAAAATGTAAATCGCTGGCAAAACAAATATAAAACCAATTGTAACTTAATATTAAAAAAAAGTAAGTACTACTAATGTATATATTAAAATTTAAATAATATCTGATTTTCCTAGCCATACTACTGTGTCCAAAAAGTAATACCAATTGTTTTTTTTTTCAAAACTCTTTATTTATTCTTCCAAATTTATTTCATCGCCTTCAAAGTAATCCCTCCGGACACAATGCACTTATGCCAACTTCTTTTCGAATCCTCAATGCATGCTAAAAAGTCATCGGCAGGGATGGCCATCAAAGCGTGCGGCGATTCACGTTGAATCTCCTCAATCGACTCCAAACGGTGGTCCCGGGTGGTCGACCAGAGGCTCTTCTTCGCCTTCAACGCATTCTCTGCCTTCTTAGAACTGTTTATAACACTTCTAAACTTTTCTTTCCGATATAGAAATTCTCACCGAATTCATTCTTCAACATTCTATACTTCTCCACAAACAAAATTTAATGCAAGTTCTTTGCTCAATTAGTTCAGGCATTTCAAAAATCTCCGAATCAATTTTAGAGTCTCGCAAAGCCAAGCATAACTCAAACATTAATGAATATTTTGACTTCAAATTTCACAAAGATGTTAAGGACAGTGCCAGCAACTTAAAAAAGAAAACAAAGTGAAATTCCATGTTCCCAGGAATTTTAAATTGAAAATTGGTCTTACTTTTTGGACACAGTAGTATTAAAATTTAAATAATATCACATTTTTCCATGCAATTCTTTTAAAAATATCACTTTGTAAGAATATTGTTTAAAGAAAATAGGACCAAAGGAAAATAGAAACTTTTGCTTTTCGCGAAATTCAAGATTTCTAACTCAGTTCTTTAAATCTAAAAAATGCTTTCCTGTTTTTGGAAGCCTTTTACTGCAAGTCACTCAGCTTTTCCAAGATAAATAAAGAAAAAAAGGGGATAAGATACGTTTCTTTTAAGAATGCACGGTATTTATATTCAGAAACGTAAACATCTTTTTTGAAGAGCAATAATTTAGTCATAGGGAAAGTATTCTTCAGGGACATGTTGAGATAGTACATTATCTTATGACACGAAAAGCATGGATGGAAAGTCACGAAAATGTACCGAAAAATGGCAAACGATAAATGAATAATAAGTCCCTGAAGATGCTCCTCAAAAGCATTTTCTACGTAAGTTGAAAGGGAAAATATTTACTCATTGTTTTCAGTGATGTTTCTCCTGAAACTTCAAGATTTTGCTTAATTTATTGTAGAGATAAGAGTGGGAAAATTAAGTATTAACAGAATATTTTTTTTAAATTCGACTTCCAAAACTTTGGCTGATAATTGTTGGACATGACATTGAAATCTACGAAAATATTTTCTTAAAAATAAAATTAGTATAAAATGAAGAAAAAGCTTTTAGAATAAGTAAAATAAAATTTGCTAAATTCTCTCTCTAATTGCTGAACTGAAATGTCAATTTATTTAACTGTATTCACAGATAAAATACGTAGTAAAAATACATAAGTTAAAAAATATGAAAAAATATTTTGCTAAATTTTAATAATGAACTAAATGTCAATTTGTTTAACTTTATTTCCACATAAAAATAGTAAAAATACGTAAAGTAAAAAATATGAAAACATATTTTGCTAAATTTTAATAATGTTCTAAAATGTCAATTTGTTTAACTGTATTCACAGATAAAATATATAGTAAAAAAATAAATATAAAAAATATGAAAAATTTTTCAAAAGCATTTTCTACTTAAGTTTTCAGAAAGGAAAATATTTACTCATTGTTTTCAGTGATGTTTCCTTTGAAACTCAAGATTTTGCTTAATTTATTGTGAAGATAAGAGTAGGAAAATTAAAAGTATTAATAGAATATTTCATTTTAAAATTCGGATGTAAAATTTTGGCTGATAATTGTCTGACATGACACTGAAATCCATGAAAATATTTTCTTAAAAATAAATTAGTATAAAATGAAGAAAGGCTTTAAAACAAGCAAAACAATTTGCTAAATTTTAATAATGAGCTGGAATAACAATTTATTTAACTGTATTCACGGATAAAATACATTGTAAAAAATACATAAGTAAAAATAAAAAAAAAAATGAAAAAAAATTATAATGAGCTGAAATGTTGATTTATTTAACATTCACCGATAAAAATACATAGTAAAAAATACGTAAGTACAAAAATATGAAAAAATTTTGCTCAATTTTTATAATGAACTGAAATATTAATTTATTAACTATATTCAAAATATATTCAATTAGATATATTTTAATATATACTATTAGATGAAATACATAATAAAAAAATATTTTTTAAAAATTGCTAAATTTTTATAATGAGCTGAAATATCTCTGTTCACAGATAAAACACATACATATAAGATAAAACTTTATTAAGTCCAGGATAACAAATTTGTGAACCAGAATTTCTTTAGTTGGGAAAAGGAGGAACTGGGAGATATGTAAAATCTGATATAACACTCTTGAAGTAGTTCATTTAAAATTGTAGTAAAATTTTTTTCTGGTTACAGTGTAGCAGCCCGATCGTGTTGCACCTAAATATTCTACATATCGTTTAGGGGCAAATAACATAAACTAAAGAGTCCATCATTAGTATGCATTACTAATTGAACAACAGATAATGTTATTTTAATTTAGAAATTATATACTTAATATTATAAAAAATTAATTATTATAAAGCGAAGAAAGGCTATAAAATAAATAAAAAAATATTAAAAATAAAAGTACTAAATTTTTATAATGAAATGAAATGTCAATTTATTTAACAGTATTCACAGATAAATTATATATAAGGTAAAATTTAATGATGTTAAATCTGTGAGACAGAATTTCTTTTAGTGGCAATAAGGTAGAGAGTGTGAATACTCAAATAAAAACCTTGAAGGAGTTCATTTAAAAATTGCAGTGCAGCTTGATTACAGTGTAGTAACCCGATCGTGGTGAACCTAAATATGCTTATATCTGCCATTCTAGTGGCATACTATATAAATATTTTTTTTCTCCTCGATACATCCATATATATCCACGCATGAAAATTGTGATATTCTACATTAACAATAAAGAACTTTCACGTTAATATAAAAGTTTTTATATGAATTCATTATTTTTAAATAATAAGTATGTAAAGCATTTCATTCACATAAATATTGTCACTCATTTTTTTAAAACCCTTCAAAAATTAAAAAAGAAAATTAATTATTTTTTTTTTAATTAAATCTATAACAATTTGGAAATATTTTCGTCTGCAATTCATACACTGCAATTCATTCACTACAATTCATGGTTACTACACTTCATACACTGCAATTCATTCACTACAATTCATTAACTGCAATTCATTCACTACAATTCATGGTTTCGTCTACAATTAGTTACAATAAAATATTGTTTTTATTTAAATAAATTATAAAACAAAGTAGCGAAGAGACATTAAAAAGTGGACAAACAATATCACCTCTGATAAAGAAAATTTATCATAATAAAAATGTGGGTGTACTCTAGATAATTCTGAATCTGCTATAAACCTACCATTCCAGTGGCGACTAATTTCAGTTCAAAAGAGAAAAAAAGCATTTAAAAAACAAACAAATATGGCAACCTTAAATAAATGTATGAATAAGGAATGAATAAAAAATTCCAAACAAAATGGCTTAAATTTTATTTTCCTAAAATATTACAGCTTTTTGTTTACAAATAAAACAGAAAATGACACTTTTGAAAATTAGGTGTAAATTCCAAAAGTAACACATTTAAAATGCATGAAACACTAATGTATTTTATGCATTTTTATGTACTGAAATGATATTTACTTTAGAGAGATATTTTATGTACAAGTTTCGGAGAGTATACGAAAAATTTAATGCATCCACTACTAGAGCTTCGCGAGAAATTTAAGCAGACAAAGATTGATGAAACTTTGCACATCGATTGATGGTAATCTAATTTTAGACAGATGCTAAAAAATTGTCGCTTTATTTCTTCTAAAACATTTTTCTATTTCTTCTAAAACATTTTTCTATTTCTTCGAATTATTAGGTAAATTTTGATGGATTGTTTATTCATGTAGAGTTAAAAAAAATTAATGTAGGACATTTCAGTTTGAATGATGTGGTTTCATTTTTAATATTACTTGTTAAAAATTCATTTTATAGTGGAAAGTTTAACGAAATAAACACTTTAGCACGCTATAATAAAAACAGAGTATAATAACAAATAATATAAAAAATAATAATTTTAAAGTCAATTCCTACTTTTTTTCACTATATTGTAGAAAGTCATTTATAAATATTTTTCATTTATTTTTTAAGTTCATCTAGCGCGATCTATTAGTAGATATATGCAACTTAAATCTAAAAAAAAAAAACTAAAAATTAGTTAATTAAATTTAATTACTGAATTAATATTTGAAAAAACTGTATTAACATCCAGTGTCATCCACTACAAGTTAAAAAAAATGTATTTGAACTCGAATGGATGAATAAAAAGTGTTTTATTAACGATTGAAAATTTGAACAAGATATATATAGGGAGAGTGTGAGCTAATAGAAACAATTGAATAAAGAACTGGATAAGTTTAAGAGTCACATAAATTTGATTTTAGTATTAAAAATTTTTGAATTTATTAGAAATTTTTTTATGACAAGCAATATTTTTTGCATAACTACTGTTTAGTTTGTACATTAATTAATCATATTTTGGTAACTATTAAAAATATTCATGATGATAAAACTAAAATTGAGTGAATAGTTTTTATTAACATTTAAACCATTTTATTAGTTAAAAATGAGCCTTTTTTTAATTTCTTAAATCGCTAGAGAAAATTTCACGTATATATTCTCATGTTCAACATTTTCACAACTACTTTTAATATTACTTGTTAAAAATAATATTATAATGAAACTTTTTACGACATAAATACTTTAGTAAGCTATATTAAAAACAGAGTACAATGATAAAGAAAACTAGATCAGTTTAAGAGTCACATAAAATTGATTTTCAATATCATTAAAATTTTTGAATTTATCACAATTTATCACAATCTGTAATTATATAGTATCATTGTATAAATACTGTTTAGTTTGTAAATTAATTAACCATATATTTGTAACCATATAAAAATATTCTTTTAACCATAATATTGTGACTATAAAATATAACCATAATAAAACGATAAATAACTATATTTTGTAACTTTAAAAATATAGTTTTTGTAATAAATTTTTTAATCTCATTTAAACCATTTCATTAGTTTATTATAAAAAAAGTTTTAGAAGCATTTGTTTTGTAACGAGAAAAATTCTAAACTAAAAGTTACATTTTACATTTTAAAATATTACAAAAAGCTCTTGTAATAAAAATGTAAAGTAATGGAGTATAAAATCTTTAAATGTTACTTGAATTTTATTAAAAAAATTTGAAGTAACGATATCCTTGGATTTATTTAAGCATTTTATTTTATATTCAACTTTAAAACCATAATTATACCAATTTTAAAATGTAAATAAAAAAATATTTCGCAAGGAAATGTGAATATTGTAACAAAAATATAAAGCAACTATTATTAATTGTTGGTAATAAATAATGTTGTTATTAGGCAATTTTTAATGTTGCTGTCAACTATAAATGTTGTTGTTAACTATTATTGATGTTGTTAATTGTTTATTATTAACTGTGAATGTATTAAGCAACTAACTTAAGCAACAGCAATTTAATTTAATAGTAATTTATCTCTTTATAAAAATTAAAACAAAAAATTTAATAGTAAGTTAAATATATTATAAATAATATATATAAATAAGTTATTCGAAAATAATTTTTAAATTAGAACAAATTCTCGATTTAATGAAAAATTCAATTTTAACATTATATTCAACAACAACGTTAACTAATGTACACTATTTAACTTTTTATAGTTTTCTAAAAATATAGTTTTTAAGAAAGCTTTAATTATTTGGTAAAAAAGCTCATTTATGGTAATAATTTTCCAACTAATTGATTCCTTTTAATTAATATTTAAAGAATTTTTATTTTTATAAAAACTTTAAATTAACCTCGTCAGTTTATTCCCATCAATTTTTTTATCTTTTTTAATATCTTTATAAAAAGAATAAATGCATAAAAACATTCTCATTAAGGCAAATTTCAATTGGAAATTCCGGAAATTTTTACACAAATTTAAAATAATTCTTTTAGTTTATTAAAAACGTGAACTAAAATAACAGTAATTCTTTTACTTCATTTCGAAGTTTTCTGTTTTCATTAAACTTTCTTTAAAAAAATAAATTTAAACATGGAGAATGCATGGTATGATAAATTTTTGGTCTTGATAAGACAGAAGTGACATGGTTGCATTTTTTTAAAACTGACTTGACTGTTTCATTAGAAGAATGTCTTGAAAATGTTTCAGTAACTACTCCTTTTTTAATATTTTTCTACTTTTGCAATATTTTAAAGCAGTATTATTTTAAGTCGAAGAAAAATGTGAAGAATTTGCATAAACAGTTCTGTAGAGTATTAAATTTTAATAATCCATGCTTCAAGAATATTTTTTAAATGTAGAAAAATTAGAAATAGCTTTTGGAATAAAAAGAAGTGTCCAGGAAATTTGTCTTTTGAAATCACATTTTTTTTAAGCTAAGCAAACTTTTTATTATACAACTTTTATAAAATTCTTTGTTCTTTTTAATCTTCTCTTAAGTTTGTTAACTTTGTACTTTTTAATCTTCGAACTTTATTCTTTTTAATCATCATTCTTTTTCATCTTTCATAACCATTCGTTTTGATATCTGATATTAAATGAATGCACTAGGTTCACTAATATTAACAAAAGCTCATTAATATTATGCGTATTTACTGAATTAAATTAATGATGTTTTTATTTTTATTAATTTTTAATAAATATTGTTCTATTTTTACTTATTAAAAAACGAGTTGTTGTGATTTTTGTTTTACCATAGATTGACGATGTTCTTCAATTGAAGTTTATGTCAATTACATCAGAACATTCCATGTTTCTTTTATTTCATGTTACCTAATAAACAATTTACTCCAAAATATAAAAGGTATAAAAACAACCTATCGAATTAAAATAAAATGAGAACATTGATTGGTATTTAAATCATGGCAAAATCTAAAAACGTACACTATCAATCATGAAACAAGAAAAATAATAAAATAAGCAAAGTATTTAGATCATATCAATAAAATAAAAACAAACAATTAAGCAATAATTTATAAAGTATTAATTTTCTCATAGTAATTCTTTTAAGGATATTACACAGGTCCTTTTTTAATAATAATTCAGTATAACATTAATTTATTGTAATTTCCAAATTTACCATTTCTTATACTGTATTAAATTAATTGCAATTATTATTACAATTGAAACCTTTATCCAGAAACTTAAAATGGCCTTTTAATCACATAGTTTCAAAACCTTCAAATAATAACATTCTTTTTGCTCTTTCTATATTCTTACCAATAAAGAAATCCCACAAGATTCTAGAATATGAAAGTTATTTTATCTATTTTCATAAATGAGATTTCCTACTAGGCTATGAAACATTAAACTTTAATAACACACTAAATATTCTAAAATTTACCATTGAAAACACGATTCCCCATAATATGTATCTGGAATATTTAATGCCCGTAATCATTGAGCATCCTGAAAAACAACGATGCTAGCAATTTGCATACGGAATTAGCAGGATATTTTTAAGGAGGATATCTTGCCTTAAAAAATACTTGTTGGCGTCGAATAATCGAACTAGAAACAACCTGTAATCTTTTTTTAGAATATCCAATAAGATTGTTCTATAATCTTACATATTTTAAAACCCTAATATTGTCTTTTACACGTGTGAGGACTTTATTTGCATTACTTTTATAAAGAAAAAAAACTGATTGCCTTGGTATTAACGTACTCAAAATTTCTTTTTTACTTCATTAAATTTCCCTCTGAAATGATGTCGTCTTAAGCAAATATGGGGAAAATATTCTTATATAAATATTTATCATTCTTTTGGACACATTGCTTTTATTTTTTACGGATTACCAATATGGTGTTTATTTGTTTTTAAATGTTTTTAAATTTTATTTTTGTATAAAACTTTTCTGTTCTGTTTCTACAAGAAATGAAACACATGAAGTAATAAATTTGTGAACACAGTTTGTTTGTTAGTAGTAGGTTTGTTTTTTATTTAGCTATGCAAAATGGTTGGGTTTTTAATTCACTCCTCTGGTTTTTGTTTTTGTGTGTTCTTTTGTGTGTGTGTGTGTGGAACGCAAACACATTAGCACAAAAGCTAAAGGAGAATATATATATATTTGGAAAATAAAACATCAAGAAGATTTAAGATATTAAGATAATTCATAGTTATTTTTAAATCATTAAATCGTAGTTACTGAATAATAAGTTTTAAATTAAGGCTTGAAAGAACAAGGTTGATGAGATAATTTCTGTACAATCTGAAGCAACATTTTGTTAATAGTTTATTAAATTAAATACTGTAAACTCTTTTTCTTTTAAAGAAATTTTTAAGTAGCAAAATAGGCAAACTATTCAGAGCTATTACTGGTTGAAGGTAAATTTTTTTATTTAGCACTTAATATATTTTTGTTTAAATTTGATGTTACATTTCTTTAATTAAAATTTCTACAAACAAAGCATTGAGTTATTGCAAAAGTTTAAACTTTTAAAGATAGCCCAAAAAGTTAAAAATTGTTGACTGTATAGAATTTAATACCTCATACATTTTCTGTGACACATATATTAGATCAGCACGAAGGAAGCAATTTCGCAATGCTTTTAAATGGTGAAAACAGAAAGAAATATTTTGTCTACCCAATATAAATTTCTGTGTATGAGAAATCAATTTATATGCATTTCTTAAACAAAAAATAAACTTTTTGTTATTTTATATATAATATTTACTATATAAACATACTATTACTATACAAACATACCATATTTATATTCCTTTATAAAAAACACATTTATTAAATTGAAGTTTTTACAAAACCATTTTACTCAACATTTTTAAAAACTATTTCTTAGAAAATGATCTCTTAATTTATTTTATCATAAAAATAAATATTATATTAAAAATAAAATTGTTATTAAATTTTAATTTGAATATTTTAATGTTAAGAAAAAATTTAAATATTTTTTTTATTACATTTATGATATTTATATTTTGTCTATTACAAATCAAATACATAAATAAATTAATTAATAACGTTTTTAGATCTTAATGTGTTACAGAAAACCTAATTTATATTAATTAGTAAATTATTTACTAACAGAAACTTCTGTATTATGTACATATAAAATTTATAGTTAATTTATTTAAATATATTATTCTATCATGCTTAATAAACTAAACTTTCACTCAACAAGCCAATTTTGTTAAAACAAAATTTTTACACTCACAAAAAAAAACAATTTAATATAATTAAATTTTCTTACCAGACATGTTTTTATGAAAGTAATAGAAGACATAGCACAATATGTTCTTACCTGAAAGAGATAAAAAAAAAACTAATGAATTATAATTCAGGGAAAAAAAAAGTTCATAATAGAAATGAGTATATCAGTTCATAAGAAAGTTTGAGAAATGATAGAATAAATATTATAATCATTGATTAATTTTCATTATATAAATAAAAAAATAAGACTTGATAATAAAATGATTTATTCATTGTTATATGAACTTTAGGTAAGTCTAAAAATGCAAATTCCTCTTATGCACTTCAAATGTATATTTTACTTATGTGAGTGAGGTGATGAGCTTGATTCAAAACCTGGAAACAAACTGTATTGGGAGTTTCCATATTTACACCAATGAGCTCAATAAATCAATAAAAGCAGGAATGTGTCTCTGTTAGATTCGAGGTGAGGGTGAAACGTGGTTTATCATCATATTCTAATCATGGAGGAATGGGGCACTGTTCATCCCATCATTATCAGCTATTACTGTAGATCTTATGAAAATGATAGGCTATTTGTTAAAATGAACAAACACTTTCCAGATTCATATAAAGACACTTAAAAACTAAGTTACTATATTGAAAAAAATTACACATTTCATTTTTTGCATCTAACTTTCAAAAAAATATAGCTATCTATCAAATCGATATCACAAAATGGAATAATAATAAAATTATCATTTCATTATCATAATTCTCTTATTACCAATGGATGTACCGATAAAACACAATATTAATACACATTACATTTAAACACATATTTACACCGAGGATGAGCTCAATTTATCAATGAGCAGGAACATTTCTCTGTTAGATACGAGGGAAAACCTGGTTTACATCATCATTCATATGCCAATTCTGAAGGGAGAGCACTGTTCATCCCAAACTAAGTCGTTATCAGCGACTAATGTAGACCAAATGAAATGCTAGGCTATTTGTTAAAAAAAATCATGTACTTTCAGTTTCATATAAAGTTGTTTAAAATTCACCATATTGGAAAAATATATGCATTTCATTTCTATATCTAACTTTAAAAAATATAGCAATCTACTAAACTAATATCACATTAGTTGAATAATAATAAAAATTATCATTTATTATCATAAACTTTTACTATCACAATGCACCGATAAAACAAAATTGATGTACATTACATTTAAAAACACATATTTAAGCCGAGGATGAGCTCAATGTATCAATAAACTGAGATGTTTCTCTGCTGGATTAAGGAGGACTTCATACATTCCAAACTAAATCATTATCAGCGACTAATGTAGATCAAAAATCAAATTGTAAGCTATTTGTTAAATGATCAAATATTTTTGGGTTCATATAAAGAGATTTAAAAACACAAGTCATTACATTAAAAATATATATATATTTCATTTCTGTATCAAACTTTAAAAAATATAGCTATCTATCAAACCAATATAAGAAATTTGAATAGTAATAAAAATTATCATTTTATTACCATAATCTTTTACTATCACAATGGATCTACTGATAAAACCTAAAATTGATACACCTCATTAAAGATTTCATTCAGAACCAACATCTCACAGACCACAAAGAATGGTCGTGGTTCAGTTTCTTTGTTTCTTACAAAATCCAAGTCATCATTTGAAAAAATATATATACATTTCATTTCTGTATCTAACTTACAAAAGTATAGCTATCTGCCAAACCAATAGTTGAATTGAAAATTATCATTTTATTATTATAATATTTTAATTACCAAATGGATGTATTATAAAACATAAAATTATACACCTCATTACAGACTTCATTCAGAATCAACATTCACAAAACCACAAAAATGGTAATGGTTTTAGATTCTTTGTTTCTTACAAATCCAAGTCACAATTTTGAAAAAATATATACATTTCATTTCTGTATCTAACAAATCTCACATTAGTTGAATAATAATGAAATTATCATTTTATTATCATAATTCTTTTACTATCACAATGGATGTACTGATAAAACATGAAATTGATACACCTCATTAAAGATTTCATTTAGAACCAACGTCTCACAAACCAAATGAATGGTCGTGGTCGAGTTTCTTTGGCTTCAAATCCAAAGAAGTTTCCATTCTTTGTTCCAAAATATATACATTTCATTTGTGCAAACTTACAAAAAATATAGCTACCTACCACGCCATCGTTGAATAATAACAAAAATTATCATTTTCTTATTATAATCTTTTTATTACCACAATGGATGTCAGAAAAACAAGAAATTGATACACATCAAATATTTCACCAACGTCCCACAAAAGAATGGTCGTGGTTCAGTTTCTTTGTTTCTTACAAATCCATTTGAAAAAATATATACATTTCATTTCTGTATCTAACTTACAAAAAATGTATCTATCTACCATACCAATATCACAGTAGTTAAATACTAATAAAAATTATTTTATTATCACAATCTTTTTATTACCACAATGGATGTACCAATAAAATCAAAGATTTCAGTCAAAACCAACGTCTCACAAACCACAAAGAATGGTCGTTGGTTCAGTTTCTTTGTTTCTTACAAATATATACATTTAATTTCTGTATCCACCAAGCAAATCTTAAAGTTGAATAATAATAAAATTATCATAATCTTTTACTATCACAATGGATGTACTGATAAGACATAAAATTGATACACCTCATTAAAGATTTCCTTCAGAAGAATGGTCGTGGTCGAGTTTCTTTGAAGCTTACAAATCCAAGATCAATATGGCCTCTCTTGAAATCAGGAAGTTTACTTTTTGGCCTTATTGATCGAATCCGGTCAACCGATTAAGTGCTGGACTAATATTAGAACTAATGGCTTTCTCTTCATTCTCTGTAAAAAAATAAATATGTATATGTCCTTAAAAAAAAAAAGAGCAAAGATTTGTCAAAGAAAGGAAATTTATATCTTTTCAGGAAGTTTTCATTTCTTATCCCCCTAAATGGAAAAAAATTCTTTGCTCTTCTGGCCACCGAAGTGGCTTAATGTTCCTGAAAATATTGGAGTTTATGACAGTTGAATATCGATATTTATTTATTTTTTTCACCGTTGGTCGTAAAGGGAAGAAGTTCTGGAGAAAATGGCTTATAAAATATGTCATCCACAAAAATTTGAAGAGGATTGGAATGAGCTAAATAGTTTTTGTCTCTTCAATACTATTTGAAGTATAAAGAAACTATACAGTTTTCAAACCGTGTCATAATTCATATTGCGTTTTATGCAATATTCTATCAATATAGTTTTCTGGAAATAAAAAAAGCTAGCATTTCATTCTAATGCAATAAAGTAATAAACTTTTCGAAATAAAAATAAGTAATGCTGTATTTTTCAGATTATAAAATTATAGTTAGAAAAGTGTAGTCAGGTTACAGTTGGTGTAATATAAATTAAATATCACAAAAATATTTAATATTATATTTTGAATATTCTATCAATTAAGTTTTCTGGAAATAAAAATAATTAATGTTTTTTCTTCATTTTTTTAAGTATAAAATTATACTTAGAAAAATGAAGTCAGGTATAATTGTTGTAATATAATTAAATATTACAAATATGTTAAATATTATGTATTGAAACATGTTTAACGTAAGATCTTACAGTCAAATTTAATAGTAAATCTTATATAAGTTGCATCGAGTTAAGATTACAAAAAGCAATAAAGCAATTTAAAGCTTTTAAGTTGTTTTTGTTTTTCGTTCATTTTATGCGTTTTAGTCATAAATAACACAAGTATGAGCTATTTTCGTTTTGCTTTTTTTTTTTTATTTCAATAAAAAAGGAATTTAGAGTTTAAATAAATAGTAAAATAGATTCAATAAACATATATGAATTAACTTAAATATTTTTTCTATTTTTACAGTCTTGATCAAATTTCTTATTGAAAACTTAAATATTACATTTCCAATAAGAAATAAGAATTTTTTCTGACATAACTACAAGATAGTTATTGCAATATTTTTACAGTTGAGTTGATTGCTGAGATTGATATTTGAATGTATCTTTTAATAATAACATAATGATGTTTATTTATTTTTTTCAGTCTTTTTTGGGCTGACATTTTTCTAAGTTCTTTTTTCTTAATATCCTTTTGTTCATATTTCTTTATAAATTTCATATATGTATTTTCGAAATAAAATCATTTTTCTATGCAAATTTCAAAATATATACCTATATTTTAGAAGATAACATTCTTATATTACGAAATTATTAATTTGCATCAACTGAAACAATTAACAACAGCATTAATGAAATCATACACACCAATTACAAATAATAGCAATTAATGTATTTCGGTTTAAAAAATGTTTAACTTGTCGAATTAGTGCAAGATAAATATCGTATATCTCAAAATTAATATTTTTGCAGAAACACTAATATTAAGATAGATGATATCTTTTCTAATTCTACTACGATACTGCAAAGGATTCTTATGATAAAAGATAAGAAAAAAAAAATAATATAGACACAAAATTTAGGTTCAAATAAAAATTCCTTTTACACATTTTACGACTCTTATATAAACAAAATTATAATAGCAATAGTAAATAATATAGGTGTAGTTATTGAATTTTCTGATAATGTACGCCTATTTCTATGAATATTTTTTGTTGTTTATTAACTTTTCTAACAAAATTACTACTATTTTCAACATTGTATAAAAATTTAGTTTTCAAGTCAAAACTTTATAAAAATGTAAATACATGAATGCTTAAAAATAATGAAATTAAATATTTCTTCATTAAAAAATTAAGTCTCTCTTTGCATGTCATTGGTAATAATTGTATACGGGGAAAACAAACAAATTTTGTTAATAATTAAATACTCTAGACATTTGTTAAAAATCAAAATTCAATATAAAAATAAAAGACGATTCTTCAAATAATAATGAAAAATAGTATTCTTAATAGAATACTTGTACAATAAATTGTCAAATAATAATTAAAAATAGTATGTACATTTAACCTTTATAAGGATATTTTCTCAAATATAGTCGGGTTTCAATACAATATTTTTAATAAAAATCAAATAAATAAATGGTATGTATGTATGTATATATAGAAATTCAAGTATATAGATATACGTTTAGCTGATTGAACTGTACAATAAAATCAGAAGTATAATTATCAGATACATCGCCAGTACTTTCAAAATTACATTACAAAACATCACTGCTATTATCACAAAAAAGAAAGTCTTTACTTTTTAAATTAAAAAAAAAAATAGAAGGTAAATTTCAAATGGCGATAAATGATAGATAAAATGCAGTTATTACCCAATCTTTTGCAAAGCGAAATGAAATCGGAATAGGACGACTGCTTCCAGAAGCGGAATATCACGTGTTTGTCTTAGAATTATACAAAATATATGTTTCATTCTAAAATTAAAAATTTATTTTCAAAAAAAATTATTTTTAGTGGTATTCCGAAAAAATACAATTGTAAAATACGAGTATAATCGTGATATAATCCTTTAAATTCATGGTAATTATATATAGTTCTGCAATATGTAATAGTATATTGGGATATTCAGATTTTGTAAGCTAAAAAAAATAATAAATAATTCATAACACAAAAATTTAATTTTTCTAATTTAATTGACTTGATACAAAACCTTATCTCTCAGTATCAACAGTCCTTCCATTTAAAAGGATGAGAGTATTAAAAATTGTGCTAAAAATTAATTTTATTATTGAATATGAATACAATTTGACAAAAATATTGATAAATAAAATATGATTAATATTTAACTAATATAATAGTAAATGAAAGACAAAAAGTAGACAATAAACAATAGTATATCTGTTACAAACTTGTTATGGCGTGGTTCATAATTCTTATTATGACATTATTCATAATTAATAATTATTACAAAAGAGTGCATTCAAGAGTTGAAAATGACAAAATAATATTTATTTAATGGGAAATAATATGCGCTGAAAATTTATTAATATTATAAGGATAATATTTCTTTGGATAATTAGCAATTCATTTTTTTATTATAAAGATTATTAAACATATTTTCAAACTATAGTAAATTTCTAAAAGTAAATAATCCTTTTAGATATGGTTAATTTACGAATATAGTTACATACACGAATTACCATCAATATATGTAAATTAAAAACAAAAAAAGCCGTAAGAAGTTTGTTGTTCAATACTGACAAATGTTTTACACCCAATGATGCTAATATCATAAAAAGCAGTTGTTACTGAATAATTATGTTTATGTTCATTATCTTTTTAATTTATTGTTTTGCAATGCAATACATGAATTGACTTTGTTACATTTTAGGTTACAATAGATATCATAAAATATTATTTAAATGAACACATGGGCATATTGTATTTAAAAAAGATTTTTCCATCAATAAATATTTTTTAACCTGAACTATCATCCGGATTTGATTAGAAAACAATTTCAGCAGAATAATAAACTGAAGAATCTCAGCAAAAATATTTCACTTTCAGTTTATTCATTGATTTTTACTTCCATGCCTTTTTAGAGTATTTAATTGCAAACAAATTTTGCTTAAGAATAAATAGGGGCCAAAACTTTTTATTAAGATCTAATGATCGCAATTAATTACCACTCTTTGAAAATACAGCAATGTATCCCAAACTTTAAAAAATGTGTTAAGATTTGTTTATTTTAAATTAAAACATAAATAAACAAATATAAAATTTTTAGAAGACTAATTTGAGAAAATTAGTGTCAAATAGCCAGCAGGTCACCATTTCTTATATTTTGAAAATCCCATTATTTATTTAATATCTACTGTATTCAACTTCTATCTTTAATTTTTTATTTTAAAAACGATATATCATAAAATATTAATAAAATATCATGTTGAGTAGTATATTGAAATAAGAAATTTTATTTTACCCACAAAAAAATCTATATCATTTTGCATCAAAGTGCACGGTCTCATATCTCAAGAGAATTTTACATTTCATTTCGTTTTCATGAATTTTAAATACATTTATAATTTAGAAATCAATTAGATCACATCGCTAACGTAAAATTTTGATATACTATTTAAAATATTTAGGAATATGAAGCATTAATACATTAAGAAATTTATTAGATAAGGTTTTTATAATTTGGTTGAGAATTTAATTTTTTAATATTACTTTTTTTAATCTTAATTTCTCTATGTTATGAAAAGGATTTTTAGTTAAACTTTTAAATTGCTTTAACTTAAAGAAAAAAATGAAATTCAATCTTAAAATAAAAAAAGAAACATCTTATTTATTAAAGGTAAAGAATTTTTAGTAACTATAAATACAAATATTTATAAGAAGAATTACCTTGTGTTTCTATTGATAAAAGATATAATTATGCAATAAGAAGTTTTGGCCTGTTTTAAATAGAAATAAATGTTATAGTAGGAATTAAACAAAATTCATGTGATTTCTTTAAAGTCATTAATGTTTAAAAAAGGATCTAATACATCAATCAATCAATAATGCATACAATCATAATAAAACATATCTTACATTGGGCATTAAACATTATTCATGATATGGTTTTTTTCAAAAAGACATTTTCATTAAAAAATGAATTAATACATAGTCTATGGCTACATATTCCTTTTCCCAGATCTCCCGAAAAATAAATTCTCGCCAAAGGAATTACTTAAGGCTATCCATAATCAAGCAAATTTTTTACTCTTTTAAAAAAATCAAATATTTCTCAGACAGACTTTAAGTCCTCGACTTAATCATGTGGTAATCAGAATGAACAACGTCAAGAAACTGTTGTGGGTGGCGTAGGACTTAAAAATACTTATCGAAATATTTCTAATACTTTTGACTTTCTTCGTGGCCATATGGTTGCATCATCATCTTGTTAAAAAGGATTTTATCACGTCTTTCTGGCTTATTTTTTCTTTTAATACCATGTTAAGGAATCAATTGCAATCAATAACATTAAAAACTAATATTTCTTTCGTGTCCAAATCGCGTATTTGGATCGTTTAAAAGAATATTTAAAATTCTTTTCAACTGATGCATGCTCTCCTTAAGCTGCCACAAGAATTCGATGCACAGAATGTCTCCAGAATTCATCCCATCGAAGTGTTTCCAAATAGTTTTTGATATGCACCTCAACATGTGGTCGAACATTGCTATGTTGAAAAGGACTTTTGTTGTGTCTTTACTCGTAATCTGGACGGTGTTTTTAATCTTCTAATCAAATGCATCTATTGCAGTCTTTAACATTCATCACTTGGCGATGTTTGCATCTGACCAGGATGCCCTTGGCCTTCAGTATCCAAATTTCTGAAACATTTAAACCATTTTTTTGACAAATTCTTTTAGATGATGTTTGTTTTTCGTAAGTTCCACAAGAATTAGTTGATTAAAGAGACTTACTAGCAGAATATACTTTATTAAAATTATCTTCCATCCATAAAACCATCATCATCCATGTTAATATCGCAATACGATTACCTAATTTTGATGAACACTTATAAGGTGTTTAGCGATTTTTTGCAAATTCAGATAAGATATTTTGAACATTTATCATTAGAATATACGAAATACTCAAGGCAATATTCTTACCATCGCATTTTATAAAATCAATCGAATCGTGAAACATTATCATGAGATTGTAATTGAATCATGGGACATTACCTTCACAATGAAGCTAAACTGTAAAACTAACTAACTAACTAACTCCCCGGCACTACATTCCATAATGGACCATGGCCGTCTACCTACTGACAGATTCAGAAATAGGAGATGTTTTTTTTTATGGGGTAGGATTGTCGGTCCTACGTCCAACAGTTATATTAGACAAGGACATACAGTTTAAAGTGGATTCAGAACAACTACAAACATCCATGGCACCATTGTAACTCAAACACGAAATCTTGTGACACCGAGCACCAGATCGTTAGTCACTCGGCCATCAGTTCTCTAAACTGTAAAAAAGAATATTGAATTTTGATGGACATTACAATGTTTAAGTGCAGGCGGTATCAAAATAGATCTAAGAATTCATTAACTGGATTTCTTATTATTATGAAGGGAAAAAAATTTATTATGTAAATTTTATAAATTATTTTTATATACAATAACAGTAACTTTTAAATAGTTTAATTTAAATACAATTTTAAAAGAAATCTTTATGAACTTGATCAGTACGTCTTAATTTGTGTCATTGGAAATATAAATACATTTTCCACGATTTTTTTCCGTGAATGAAACTCTAAAGTTCTCAGGAGCTTTAGAGTATCATTAAAATTTAATACCTACTATTACTATTACTATTATCTATACATTTAATTGAGGATATTTCCAGATCTTGAAATACCCTGCATGAATGCCTCGCATTCAGTTCGAATGCTTTGAATGCATTCAAAGTGCCATAACTCTGTATATCCAACGGATCTGTTGTCACAGCGCACGATTCGTATTCATATTACTGAAAATTATTCAAAGTCAATTCTGAGCGAGTTTAATGGAATGCAGTAATTCTGAAAGGACTCTGAGATATAACTAATGATTTGGGAAATGCCAAATTATCCCCCCAATCCTAACAAGCAATTTGGAATTCATACCCTGAGGTAATGAATTTTATAATGGGACATTCTAAATTGGCTCTATATTTGGAAATCGCTTTTAATCATAACGGAAATAGGAAAGATTAAAATTTAAGTTCCTTTGTTCATCATTGAAAAAGGCTATTATGCTGTCTCATAATTATCATGAGACCAGAAATTTAAATTAGCTAAATTCTCAATCCCTTCTTTTGTTGAGTAAAAAAAATTTTAGTAATGGCATTATTAGATAGCTATATATGATTTACAATGAGTTAATTTGAATACATTCTTCTTCTAAATGCTTTTTAGTTAATTGAACTAAATTTTCAAAGTATAAAAATAATTTTTTTTAAAAATAAGTTTTAAGAAATAAATGTTTTTAGATTATTATCTTTTAACTATTTACTTATCGATTTTGATACAATTGGTAAAAACATTGTTAGTTAAGACTGCCATTAAAGTATTTTAAAGTAATTAATAAATAGATGACTTTTTTGGTAAAAGAATCAGAATAACCAAGCTAGTGACAAACAAAGTGTCACATCGATTGATAGTCTATATAAACTTTTGCACACGATATAATGTTCTTTCCTTCAAAATATTAAAAGTCATTAATTTAATAAATGAATGGGGATCTATCTAAAAATAAAAATTATTTTACAACAAAGTGAGTTTTCATAGAAATATTGGAATTAACTAATAATTTTTCAACTATTAGATAAATAAGAATACTGTAACCATGCTTCCTCCTACGCAATGCTAGAGTGCCATCTGTGGCTTTCCGGAGAAACTGTCAGTAGGCTTCGAGACTTTCACCCGATCAGGAAGTACAGTGCAAAGGTGCTGCCACTGAGAAACGCTTAATACAGAGCAATCACGCGCTTCTGTTGAGAAACGTTTAATTTACAGTCTCTCATCCCGAGAGGAAATACATTTAGCCCAATGCTGCGTATTCGTTGGCTCACAGACTCTCACCCTGAAAGGACGTATATTCAGCGCATTCCGAGCAAACCTAATTATCTTTAGTTTCGACTTAAAAGTGGAATCCTTCCCCGAATCTATAATGCATTGTTTCCTTACACGAATCAATAATGAATATTGTATGTGTGTCATGTTTGTGCGAATGTAAATAAAGCTGTGTGTTCTCAAACCTGTATCTTAAGTCTCAACCCAGTCACACTCAGTTACAATCCAGAGCTGCACAACCGACAACATAACGATCTGGCCCCCAACATAGGGCCGCTCGAACCAACAACACTAAATAAAAATTTCTAACACTTGCAGTCTCAAATCCAAACAATGTCTGATGATTAATTAATGCGAATATTAAAAAATAATCAATATATCCATGAAACTCCAATGTAAATTTCGCCCAAATAACGCTACTTTTAAATGGTTCATAATTAAGCAATTAGAAAAGACATTTAGTGATAATGACAAGTTAATTGAAGTATCTTTAGAAGACTCAGCGAAATCTTTATAACCACTTAACCCATCGGAGGCGTTTTCCTCTAGTCTTTATTTACTAAATAATTTAAGCGATATTCGTTTAAAAAATAAATAGCAGAATAAAACTAACATGCTAACAAATCTTCGTAAGCAATATATCATAAAAGAAAGTTTTTTTTTAATCAAATCAGATGTTTTTCAACAAAGCTACATGAAAATGCAATGCTTTTTCAGGTAAGAATTAGTCAAGACATAAGCTGAAATAAAAAAATATCTAATAACCGAATTAAAAAATTATTAAAAAATTATTAAAAAATTATCAATACATTCATGAAACTTCTATATAAATTTCATCCAAACCATGCAACTCATAATTAAGCAACTAGAAAAGACATTTAGTAATAATGATAAATTAATGGTGCAGCGAATTTGGAAATACCAACCTTTATAACACTTAACCTATCGAGGCCTTTTTTTCCTCTAGTCTTTATTTATTACATAATTTAAGCGATATTTATTTTACAAAAAAAAAATAATAATAATAATAAGGGAGCAAAACTAACATGCAAACAGATCCTCGCAAGCAATATATCATAAAGAAAATTGTTTTAATCAAATTAGATATTTTCAACAAAGCTACTTGAAAATCTACTGCCTTTTTCAAGAGACATAAGCATTAGTTAATAGCTACAAATTTTCAAACACACCTCGCAGGACTAAATGATCCAACTATTTTAAAATTAACTCCAAAATATTTCCTTCTGGGATCATTTGAACGCCTCATTTACAACTTGAAAGCCAGTACGTGATTATCAACTGAAATTCAACCGAATCAACTAGCTGTGCAAAATAAAGAGGGCGTTATTGAGAAACACACGCGCAGTCTCTCCATCTACTCTGTTAGGACCCATTAAAATTATGAACTGGGTAAAACGCTACTAAGATATATTCTGAAGTCCTCCTCCCTATTACCGTAGGGCTCCAAAAGATAAAGTCAGAAAACAAATTATGAAATTGAACTAACGACTGTAATTATGAACTCCTTGCGGCTATCAAATGAGATTAAATGGTAAATTTATGAAATATTAATAGCATTCTACGTTGAGACTCTTACTGCCATTTTATAGTGCATCTTCTTTACAAGTAAAATTCAATATATTGAGAAAGAAGGTTTGGAATGTGAATATTCAAAGAATTGAGCAATATTGATGATGAAGAAATCGCAAATATTTTTGAGATATTTTCTTACTTCTCAGATAATTTAATTTTGAGATACGATAAGAAATTGACATCTGGTTTTTTTTTTTTTCGTGCGATCTACTGTGGCTATAGAATTAATTTAATAAATACAAAAACTGACATATTATAAAAATATATAACAATTTACTAAATCCTATTTAGAGTCATTGTTACAAAATAAAATGCATGTATTTGTTTGATTTATATTTAAGTTCAACATTCTACAAAAAGGCTGAGCGTGAATTAAAATTGTATAAAACGTCTTTTCTTACTATACATTTTCAATTTATTTGTTTACATTTACCGTAGGTGTCACTAAGCATCATCATCACGACAGCCCAGAGTGGGCCAAGACTTTACTTTGGATATTTTTACTTTGGAGGAGATTTCTATGCATTCCTCTGGGGGGACAATGGTCCTCCAATTCTTAACCTTTAGTACAGTAAAAAATCTTTTTCAACTGTGTTTATCCATCGCAACGTAATCTCTAATGCATCGGTCGTAATCTTCCTATTTGTCCCTGTGGCTTTACCAAAGCGAGCCATTTTTACAGGGTTTAAATCATTCATTTTAAATATATGAGCAGCCCAGTTTAATCTATTGATTTTAATAAATTTTATAATATCTGGGTCTTTATAGCATTTATAAATTTCAGCGTTGTACCGTCTTCTCCAAGAATCACTTTCCCCTAACACTTCTAAGAATAGTTCTTCAATTCTTCCTCTCCAATATACCAAAATGGCCTTGTCAGATCTTGACAATCATGATATAAGTCTAAGTCCAAGTTTCATAACATAAGTAAAGTCCAAGTTTCAAATTCATAGATCAAAATAGATCTAATAAGGGTATTATATAACAAGTTCTACTTAAAAATGGGATTTAAATACTTACTTAACCCGAGATATCACTAATAGTTTCATAAATTTGTTAGAAAAATAAATTTTACTTGAGATATATATATAACAAATACGAAGAGTGTAATTTTATATAAAACTCTATTTCTTGCAATTATTTTCAGTTTACTTAATATTTTTAACTGTAACTATATTGAATACAGTGTAATTAAAATAAATTTATACATTTAGTTGTGAATATTCTATCATATTCCAAAATAATACTTATGAAAACTTTTCATATAAACTACATTCTACAGGAGAAAATCAAATAATTTAAAACTTTTATTATTATTTCTGTACTGTTTATTGAGACATTAACTCTAGTGAACCTTTAAGTGGTTTGTTACGCATTATAAAATGAAATTTTTACACATATATCATAAAAAAATCTCAAATTAAAGTAAAACATACTAAATTATAATTATTGGAAACAATGCAATCTAAACCATCATAGTCTTCAAGGATGTTAATAAAAATCAAAATTATATTTAATCAATATATTTATATAATAAATATTATAGATTCAATGAGGATTATCAGTAAATTACTGCTTGGAGCAATGATTAACAAATATTTTCGTTGCACTCCAGTTAAATTGACCATTCGTATTATCATCTTTCTGATAGCTTCCTCATTACATAATTATGACGTCACATGAAATCTTTAGAGCATCTGATTAGCAGGAAACCCTATTTCCTCATTGAACGCATATCATTTTCTCTTCGTATAAAAAAGAGATTATATCACTATTGACTTTTAAGAGAAAATCATTTCTAAAAAAGAAATAAGCTTTAAGTAATAATTAATTATAAATGTAATTAATTATGAATTAAAATTGTGTTCTAAGTAATTAATTATCCAAATGAGATACTTGATTTTAAGTTGCACCAAAAACCTTTTCATAATAAATTTGCATGATACATAACGAGTATAGAATAAAAGTATGATTTTTCTTTACTGTTAATCCTTTCAGGGATGGTATTTTTAAGATTTTTTGTTTATGTTTTATTCTTTTCATATCAGCAAATTATCGACATTATTCATTAATATTAACATTATTCACCATGAATAAGGATACACTCAAGAGCCAAAACATTATGACCACCTGTCAATAACGAGTTGGCCCACCTTTGGTGCGCAACACGGCTTCAACCCGCCTTGGCATGGATTAATACCACCACTTAATACCAGTTAAATATCACTTCCACCTGATCACGTGCCTTCCACATCATCCAGGCGAGTTCATTGCAAAATGTAGGGGTGGTCATAATGTTTTGGCTCCTGAATGTGTATATATATATATATATAATTTTTCTTCGCATGCGGTCATTGAATACTAATAGTATTAGTTATGTTATTATAGTTAACAATCAATATAGTTTAAAATCCTTTTTATTTAGTATAATTTTACTTTTTGAAGAAATCAAAACCTTTCGGGCACTTTATGAAAAAAAAAGAGGTCTTAAAATTAATTATTTTGTAACCGTGCTTCCTCCTATGCACTGCAAGAGCGCCCTCTTCAAGAAAAATGGTCAGTATGTAAAGAGATTCGAGACTTTCACCGGAGAGGAAGTACAGCGCAGAAAGCTCTTCTGCTGAGAAACGTTTAGTTCATAATCTCTCATTCCGAGAGGAAATATATTCAACGCAACTAATAGTTGGCTTACAGACTCTCACCCAAAGAGGAAGTACGTATATTACACGCATCCAGCCCCTACCTGAGTATCTTTATTTTCGACTTAGTTGTGCAATTCTTCCACGAATCAATAATTATATGTTTTTAAATGTGTTAAATATTGTATTTGTGTGGTGTTAGTGTGTGTGACAATATAGCTGTGTGTCTCAAGACTAAACATACACCAAGTTACAATCCAGAGTTACTTCAACCTACAATACTACAATCTGGCGCCCAACGTGGGACCGAGGCGAACCGACAACACTACAATATATATATATTTTTAATTTTAAGGTTTTTTTAAGGTACTTAACTTTGACCTTAACTTCTTGAAATTTTTAAGGTTCTGCTGCACTTAAAAGAACCTTAAAAAAGATCTTCATCAACGTTAAACATAATATTATATCTAAATCTTTTCAAAACATCTATTTTTCATTATAAAAGAACTTTGTTTTGTGAAATCAGTTTTTATTTTGTTCTAACAAAAGAAATACTTTAATGGCTAATACTTTTATCACAGAATCCAGAAAAATAAACTCTTTAAATAATAATAAAAAGTACAGAAGAAGAAAAAAAAAAACGAATTTTTAGTGTTTTGTTTGACTTTATAAACCTGCATAATTAATGAGATTTCATTACAAAAATCTTATTTAAAAGAGTATTTAAAGCTAACTCATGTGTAAACAAAAAGCGACTTTTTTTTGTTTATTTAATTCCTAAAAGCTTTTTGTTGCAACATCAAAAGAAGAAACGGAACTTTTCCTTTAAGAACAAAATCTTGTACTTTAGGAAAAAAGATCAATGCGATATTTTTCCCTTTGTGAGAAAGAAAACATTTATTTCCTTACTTTTATCGTAAATGTCAAAAGATCTACATGCTAGTAGCCTTTAATAAAAAGAAAGAGTTTTTATTTTACTTTACTTTCATTGTTCTTTATCATACATATTTAACTTAGTATAAATATAGAAAAGCTTCATTTTATTACAGTTTGTTAAATTAGAATTTAAGCGTAAAATCATTACATTTTTTTTAAACCCCCTTTCATTTCATAAGAAAAATTATTTTTGCTCTTAAATTTTCTTATAACAAAAACTAAGATCTTACTACTGTGTCTAAAAAGTAGGCAATTATTTTTTTTTTCCAAAAATTCTTTATTTATTCTTCCAAAATTCTTAATTTCATCAACTTCAAATTAATACCCTCCGGACACAATGCACTTAATGCCAACTTTTTTTCCAATCCTCAATGCTTGTTAAAAAGTCATCGGCAGAGATGGCCTTCAGAGCGCGCACCGATTCACGTTAAATCTCTTCAATCGACTCAAAACGGTGTCCCCGGAGTGGTCTTTTGAGTTTAGGGATTAGCCAGAAGTCGCACGGTGTGACTACGGTGGTTGCGGAACAATATGGGTTTCATTTTTGACGAAAAAGTCACGAAGAATCAATGCAGTGATCAATGATCTGACGCGTTTTAGGCCCAAAAATGAAATTGACCGATCCTTTTGAAATTCCAATATCATCAGCAAGGTCTCTAATTGTAAATCGACGGTTTGCAAGCACCAAATCTTTAATTTGTTGGACGTGAGCTTCGTCGGTTGAGGTTGATGGTCGTCCAGAGGGCTCTTCGTTTTCAACGTATGCTCTGCCTTCTTTGAACTGTTTATAGTACTTCCAAGCATTTCTTTTCTGATATTGGAATGCTCACCGAATGGCCTTCTGCAACATTCTATACGTTTCCGTTAGAATGTTGCAGAATTTTTTGTTCAATTAATTCAAACATTTCAAAAATCGCCGTAATCAGTTTTTGCGTCTCACAAAGTCAAGCGTAACTCATTTATTTTGTAACAAACAAATATCACGAAATATGTATAAGATTTAATTAATAAAATACGTTAAAAATGATAGAATACATGATAGATAGATAATTGATAAATATAATTAAATAAATATATGAAACAAATGAAAAAAACAAAAGTAAAAAAAAAATATTGTAAGACATTAAAAAAAAAAAAACTTTTTCACATACATACATAAAAACACTGTGAGTGATCCTTAAATACATGTTTTTAACATTGATCGCTAAAACTGCTATAATTACTAGCATTAATCTTGACACCTCAACCTTCACATTTTGAATTTAAAGTAATCAATTTTAAATTGAAAATTTATTTTCTTTGATAAGTAAATATAAAAAATGTAAAGTTTTTGACAAAAATTGTTTTTAATAATGTAAGATATGCCAAATAAAGATATTAATTAAAATCATACATTCAGTGTTTTTTTTTTTTTTTTGTAAAAACATTAGCTGATGGGAGTCTTATTCGTTAAAAAATTTCGTGAAATAAATAGATCATTATAAATATCATTATAGAAATTAAGAAAAAAATAATAAATAGATCATTATAGAAATTAAGAAAAATCCATTTATTTTATTTCTCTTTAATAAGGAATTTTATTTATTGCCTGTTTTCATGTTACATTTATAAAAAAAAATCACATAATAACAATATATAGTTTTTTAAAGCTTTCATTTTAAACAGATATTTTTTCACCTAAATACAAACAAAAAAAATTTAATTCATACATTAACTATGTAGGCAAAAATACTTAAGTAAATTATTTGATTTTTATGAAATTTAAAACCTATTTTCTTTACCATGCTGCAGTGTTTGAAATTATTTTTGAAATTTGTTAACGAAATGAAATAAAAAAAAATCAGATTAAAAATTTTAAACCTTTAAAAATGTTCAGGTATATTAGAGAATACATTAAGTTAGATAATATATGAATAACAAGAAAATTAGGAATGCTTCGAAACAAAATTCATTATTATTTTTTTCTTGAAACCTTATACACATTTTACGCTAATAATTTTATTTCTCTCCTTTATTGGATTTCCATTAAAGTTTTTTATACAACTGTTGTTGCTCTCGTGATAATATTTTCTTTTTTGTCATTTTAGAATTAAGAACATTTATTACTAACTCTGATTGTTAAAATATTTTAACAAACAGAAGTAATTTTCATATTTAATGAATAATTTAAGACAAAAATTAATGACATTCTTATCATTGAAAGATCAAATACTTTATGTTAAATACATAGCAGAAACTATATGATACTCTTGTGTACTATAAGCAACAGAATTTAAGAAATGTTTATACATCAATTTATTTTACCTTATGCACATTTTAAGTTAATGATTTTATTTCTTTACTTTATTGGATTTTCATTAAGGTGTTTTTTTTTTACAACTGTTGTTGCTCTCGTGATAATATTTTCTTTTTGTCATTTTAGAGTTAAGGCTCTACTAATATTGGTTGTTAAAAATTTTAACAAATAATATTAGTTTTCATATTTAATGAATAATTTAAGACAAAAGTTAATGATATGCTTATCATTGAAAGATCAAATGTTTTATATGTTAAATACATAGCAGAAACTATATGATAGATAATACTCTTGTGTACTATAAGCAACAGGATTTAAGAAACGTTATACTACATCAATATATAAACTTCTCGCTCACTAAGAAGACAGCTCGTATGATTTATGATGTGAAAAGACTATTTCTCGAATAAAACTCTTGAAGTGTTTATGATATAAATGTTAGTTTATGTTTTAAGAGAAACATAAAAAACTAAACATCTCCCATTTCATTTTTCTTTATGGATCAACATAAACTTTTTTTTTGAACCGAAGAAAGAAATATTTTTAAAACAGATATATATCTTTCAAATTTAATTATGAAATATATTGTAGCAGAATAAGATAGTATGAATAAAATAGGAAAATAAATTAATTTCTGTATAATTAATTATTTCAGCAAGTTAGAGAATTCTATCCTAATAATTTTTTTAAAAATTTAGACTTACACAAGCATTTACAATAGTTGCACCTAAAAATAACCAATTTTAAGCCTTCATTTAAATTAATAACTAATCCAAATCAATCAAATAATTTAATGATAATTCAGTCAATTAATAATAAATACAAAAAAGGATCGTTTTGAATTTTGAAGGAATGAATTTTGCTTTTATTTATTTTCATACATGAAATAGGAAATAGCTTGTAAAAAAATGTATAAATTCAATTCGTAGTCCAGCATATCTTACTCATTATCCAAGTGTTTATATAAATGTATTGATCATCATATTTCATACTACTATAACTGTCAGATTATTTAGAATCACAAATTTTACATATTTTCGAGAAAAACCAACAATATGTTTGATGCAGTTTTGGTCATCCAAGTCAATGTCTAGTGGTTATGGATGCAGTTAGTGGACAAGAGAACTCAAATTCGAATTAACTAGTGGTATCAGTTGTAATTGCTGCATTCAAACATAAGTACTAAAAATACTCACTACTAAAAATACTCTCAAAAGAATTACTAAAATTACTCTCGAAAGAAAAAGTTCTCCTTTCATCTACCATTGATGAATTGTTCATTGTATACTTACAAACACGACGCCTACTAATATATATACCCCCACATACAAACACATTACCGGCAGAAAAGAAACAAGGTACAGAAAAATTAATATATTTATATAATTGAATAATTTAAGTGTTCAACATATTTATGTTATTTCATTAAATGTTAATTTACTCTTGGAAATAGGGGTTTTCTTCAGATGTATTACTACTTAATTAATAACTTTTTTACAAAATTTATTTTACTATGGCTAAAGGCCCACTACGCATTCCTACAAAAAGCTCTAACCTTGAACTCAAAGTTAATAGATCCTCCTTCAAGGACAGGTTGACCCTTACGTTAGCCTTTGGACTTTTCACTTTTTTTTTTCTCTCGTTAGACTTTGGAACCGATAATGGGAGAAGGAGAAAAAAAAGGAAGTGTACAGAGAGTAGAGTGAAGGCAGTACGGAGAGTACAAGAGTCGAGAGACGAGTTCTAGGCAGTACGGGCGAAAGGGGTACAAAGACCCTTAAAATTGTGTTTTGTGTGTAATATAACCAATGGACAACGATATATAATTGCGTTTTGTGTGTTATGTGTTACAGATGTGCAGTGCTGTCTTAGCGAATTTTAATAAAATATGGCAGCTAAGCATTGCGTTTTTAGTTTGGGAAATAATTTAGTTTATACCCACGAACAACAATCAAGATCACACTCATATCCGGCCCTAACTTTTACTCTATAGAATACTATCATAACTTATATTATATAATCTACTTTTTCACTTACACTAAAAATCTACTTTATGTTCATATAATATTAACTACAAACAATGTGAGATTCACCATAAAAACATTTCATTGTTTAGAAATTTTGCTAATTCCATGTAAACAATTTTAAAATTGTCATTCAACATAAATAATTATTAATTACATTATTAGTTTCCTTTACTAATCACAGTTTTATGAAAGGCATGCGCCCTAAAACTGCAATTAATTATAAAAAATAATAAATAGGTTTTTTTGTTTACAACTACTAGTTTTTTTTTTTTTTTTTAATTTGAACCAGAGCTAAATGAATTTCCCTTAAGTAATTACACAATATACGATGAAAGGTTAAATATTCTGTTTGCTATTTAATATATTTGCAATTATCATCTGCCTCATAAGACAATCCACAGTTACGCTTGCACTACTCTTTAGTTATAGTACTTAATTAATAACTTTTTAGTAACGAATAATATCGACTACATAACTTACATTATATATTCTACGTATCTCACTTTCACTAAAAACTACTTTATTTTCGTATAATATTAACTACAAACAATGTGTGATTCAGCATAAAAGCATTTCAGTGTTTAGAAATTTTGCCAGTTCCACGTAAACAATTTCAGAATTGCAATTCAGCCTAAACAATTATTTATTACATTATTAGTTTCTGTTACTAATCACAATTTTATAAAAATGCATACATTCTAAAACTGCAATTAAACGTTAAAAAATAATAATTGCTTAAAAAAGATGCTAAAGCTCAATAAAGATGCTTTTTACTTACGACTACTTTTTTTTTTTCATATGAATCGGAGACTTTTGTGAATTTCTCTATTTGCAATTATTATCTGTCTCATAAGACAATTCACAATTAAGCTTTCACCACTATATAGTTATAATACTTAATTAACAACTCTTTCCAAAAACATATTTTCTATCAAACAATATTGACTACATAAGTTAAATTATATAATCTACGTATGTCACTTTCACTAAAAAGCTACTTTATTTTGGTATAATATTAAGTACAAACAATGTAAGATTCAGCATAAAAGCATTTCATTGTTTAGAAATTTTGCTAATTTCATGTAAACAGCTTGAAAATTGCAATTCAACATAAACAATTATTAATTACATTATTAGTCTCTTTTACTAATCACAATTTTATAAAAATTCATGTGTCCTACACAAAACAAACATTGTACAAATATATATATAACACTACAATTAACCATAAAAAAATAAGGTTGTTTTTTTTACTTACGACTACTTGTTTTTTGTTTGAACCAGGGACTTAAATGAATTTCCTTACGTAATTACACAATACACGATGGAAGGTAAATGTTCTATTTGCATATTAATCTATTTGCAATTATTATCTTCTTCATAAGACAATCCACAGTAACGCTTGAACTACTCTTTAGTTATAGTACTTAATTAATAACTTTTTCTAAAAACTCATTTTACTAACAAATAATATTGACTGCATAAATTACATTGTATAATCTACGTATCTCACTTTCACTAAAAAGCTACTTTTATGTTCGTATAATATTAACTACAAACAATGTGAGATTCAACATCAAAGGATATCTTTGTTTAGAAATTTTGTTAATTCCATGTAAACAGTTCCAAATTTGCAATTCAACATAAACAATTATTAATTGCATTATCAGTCTCTTTTACTAATCACAATTTTATAAAAATGCATGCGTCCTACACAAAACGAACATTGTACAAATATATATACAACACTGCAATTAATCATAAAAAAATAAAAAAAAATTTTTTTTTTTTTTTTTTTGTTTACGACTACTTGTTTTTTGTTTGAACCAGGGACTTAAATGAATTTCCATTAAGCAATTACACAATACATGATGAAAGGTTAAATGGTCTGTTTGCATATTAATCTATTTGCAATTATTATTTGCCTCATAAGACATATTCACAATTAAGCTTTCACCACTGCAGAGTTTAGCACAAACCCAATTTGCATTCTTTGCAGCCTCCTTTGGGGTTTATAATTTGAATATGGAATTGTTACCACTCCCAAAATAGACGAAATCCATTACCAAATGCATATTGCGGCTTTTATTCTCTGGGAAGAAATAATAATTAATGCCGTGGGTAAAAATAGCAACAATAAATGGAGAAGTGAATGTAATTTTGGAGGTTATATCTTCTTTGTATTTCCTTTGTAGTATGATAAACGCTTTTTATTTTGTGAATTTGGGAAACATAAAAGGTTTCTTTTGCAATTCATTTGATAAAATTAAATGAAAAGTTTTAATTATCTTTCTTTTTTTTTTTCTGTTAACAAATGAAAAGAATGAAATATAAATTGTACAAATATAGAGTTTTTAGAAGTTAGAATTTTTTGCAAATCATTTTTTGGAAATCCATTAGTTTTTCATAGTTTGTAATTAAATCAAAAATAAATATAATACATTTTTAAGTAAGATAAAATTGAAAAACCTTTTGTTTCGTGAAGTTAAAGATAGAGAAATGAGAAAATTTCTAATACGTAATTACATTATTATTACATTATTTTCTCTATTTTTAATACGTAATTACATTATTAGAAATAGAGAAAATGTTTCTAATAATGTAATTACGTACAAATGGAATAAAAGTTATTCCGTGTATTTATAGAAGTTGAAAAATCGATGCATTATTTTAAAGTATTGTATCTTTAATTTTATTTAAAATGATATCTTTTCTTATAGTTTTGTATATTAAATAATTAAAAAAATACATACAAAGTTTCAAACTTGATATTTGATGAATATAAGACATAAAACTTTTATTCTAAAAAGACTATATAAGAAACAGACCAGTATTCACTTAATTGTATATTAAAATTTACTGATAACTTTACATATCTTTTAAATTTATAATAGTTGTAAGAAAATAAAATTGTAATAATATATAAAATAATAAAATTGTTCAAATTCTCTAACATTTATTTATGAATTTAGAAGAAATAATTCATAAATAAATGTTAGAGAATTTGAAATCAATTGATAAATTAATTTTTGTTGTATCAATGATAGTAATTGATATTATAATTCATCAAGTTTTTGTTAATTTAAATGCTCGTTTCTTATTTGTTTCTTGTATTGGTATTATTAATTGTAACTGTAAGTTAAAGCTAGTAAGGTTAGGGTTTAAATTTATGCAGTGCTTCGCTCTGGTTCATCAACTTAAATTAAACACAGTTTTCCCAATCTGGTGCCCGAATTTCATTTATACTCGAGATTTTAGGGTAAATATTGAACTTAATATGGTATTGAAACAGATGTTCTCAGTTTTAATACCATAGGTTTTGTTAAGGATATATCTTTGTCGAAATCCTCAAAGCACTAGGATTTCACAGTCAGTCTTGATCAAATGAATACTTATGAGAAAACTGCAACATATTTTAATTACTTCTGAAGAAATTCGGTTGCCCTTGCATAAAAAAAAAAATATTCACCAAGCAAGCTAAATATTGTTATTTCTAATTGATGAAGCATAATTTAAATACACAAGTTTAAAAATTAAAATTTCTTTTCTACATCTTTTTTAGAACAAGATTTGTTTCGTTTTGAAACGAATATTCTTTCATGCGTTCTTGGCTCAGTACTGAAAATTTAAAAAAATAATAATCAGCAGATGGTAGATAATAATCAGTAGATGGTAAAAATAATAATCATAAGATCAGTTATGGTGGGTGTTGTCAGTTCTTCGTTTTCAGCGAAAAGAGAGAGAGAGAGAGAATACCTAAGCCAAGGAAGATATTTTATTATTCATGACGAATTGAATAAAATATTTGGATTGTGTACTCTTATTTTTATTTATCTATTATCTTTTTTAGGAATGCTTAATGAAGAAAACAATGAAACAATTGATGTTCTTAATTTTTGCATAACATATAATGTTTTTTTATATTTATATTTCGTACTAAATTTTTTTTTTTTAAATATTATCATATTTTCAAATTCCTTTATGAAATGTTTTTAATAAGATTACCATAGTAAAAAATGTTTTTCTAATTTTGCCTTTTATTTAAAAGTCAAAATACAAAATAATATATGTTTTATAGATACTGCTTGGCCTGAATGGCCGAGTGGGTAGCGCTCTGGCGCTCGGTACCACAGGTTTCAGGTTCGAGTCCCGGCGGTGCCATGGTTGCTTGTAGTGGTTCGGAATGCACTTTAAAAAGTTGGTCCCGGTCCTAATAGGATCGTAGAGCGTTGCGGGGGCATTGTTACTCCGCGTCCGTGGCTTATCTTCAAGTTACACGCGCCCCCTGGGTAATGCAAAGTGAGTACGTCTGTGCAACACTTGCCTTAAGGCATCCAAGACCAAGCTGTCTGTGTTTGCCAGCTGCATTAGAAAGAAAAAAAATAAATACTGCTTATCTCTTATAAATTTATCCTAATTGAATTTGCATTCAATCATTCAAATTTTCATTTTAAATATAATTGAAAACTTTGTTTAAATGGATATTTAATAAATTTAATGCATGAAAGGGAATTACATTAAATTTGTTAAATATTAATTTAATACGAAATTAATTTTTGTGAAATGTCATATTTAAATTGTTTTGTGAATTGTCACTGTCATTGAATAATCTTCAAACAATAGTTAATTGTTTTCAAATATTTTAAAAATACAAAATTTCTGAATTATAAGAATATCTTTGGACACCAATACTTTGTCAGTATTTATTATTAATCTTGCATCACAATTTTAGTCAATTGTTATGAATTTTAAATATTAATTTTTATATTTTATATTTTATGTTTCTTGTATTTATTTTTTATTTTTATTTATTATATTAAAATTATTTTTTCCTCACTTCTTTATTTTAGCATTGTGAAATATAAAAACTCTACAGTCAATACTGTTGTTGTTACTTATCCCCTTGATTTAGAATCCTAAACCAAGTCCAGTAGATCATGCTGCATCAATAGTTCGTAAACTGTCCTCCCCTCATTCAACAGTTGCCTCACAGAGGCACCAATACAATAGATAAGATGAGAGGGAGAGACGCGATGGCCGAACAATGACAAAGGGTCAAACTTCTGTCTCCATTGAAGGTTAAACTCTTAGTGTGGCCAGTCCTTAGTCTAGCTAAAGCCGTTTGAGCAGGTCTAGGACAGGAGCACTGCAAGGTCATACCAGGATATTTAGCGGCGTACCATGCATGAATTGGTGGCGACCTCCAAGCGGTATTCACTCTGGCTAAAGTCATAGAATGAACCTCTGAAGCTAACAGATTGGAAGAAGAAGCTTTGGGAAGTTCGCAACCTTCCCTAGCGAGCAGATCAGCAATTTCATTTCCGTAGATGCCCACATGGGAGGGAATCCACTGCGAGCACACCGATCCGATCTGGTCCAAAAACAGTTAGTTTAGAAATTGTATCCTGCCCCAACAGTCAATACTGGTTTACAATTAACTATTCTCCTTTCTCGTTTCATCGCATTAAATCATAATCTTCCTTAAAAGACAAAATAAAATCTCAATACTGATCGGTTCACTGATCTCGGCATGATTAGTGATCGGAAACATAAGGCATATCATTGTCAAGAATGAATTATATGATGCGGATTTTTACGAAAAAGCGTCTCGCTTAACTAATTTTCCGAACGGAAAGAAGAGAAGACTATTTAACAAGAAAAATGAGTTTTTCGTGTTGACATCATTTTGAACTGGAAAAATTGAAGACTTAGACTGCGCAAACTTTTATGACAAGCATGAAGAATTCTTAAAAAATTTAGCTAAGATTCGATAGTCAAATGATGGTACCTTTAAATAATACTGAAAAACAGTTTGTGAGAATCATGAAGAGGAATTCTTACCAAAATTCTATATTTAACTGATGCTACTCAGATATGCCTTTATAATTCATCCAACTACTTGAAAGAAGACTAATATTTTTTAATTTTTTATAATTAAATAATCTAATAAAAAAATAAGCTTTTACTTTAATTACACCACATATATAACAATATATTTACTGAATTTTAGAGATATATTGTTATATATCTCTAAAATTCAATAACGAAATCCAACTTCATTCTTTTCTATTTATTTCATTTCCAAATCCAACAACACAAATAATAAATAAGGCTAATAAGGAATATTAATAAAGCACTATATTTAATATGGTTGTGAGTAGCGGAAAAAAGATACTGTATGATATCTCGAATGAAACAAAAAAAAAAAATACTGGTAAGCAATATATTTATATGCACATGTTTCACAGGAGGGTCAGTTCTAGCATGCAGGAGGTTGAAATACATAGATAGCGTCCATTGCAGTTATTGCTTTCAAAATTGAAGAGAAACGGTAGGGACGGTGTCAGAATAGAGAGAGCAGAGAATATAAATGTATTACATCAACAGCCGGGATATTAATTACAAATTTTCCCCATTTTTCTCCGATGCGACACGTGAATGAAAAGAAATTGCCTGTAAAAACCTCTCAAAAAGCAATATCCTCCCAAAATTACTCAGAAAATGCATAAGCGATATATATATATGTGTGTGTGGTGTGTGTGTGTGTGTGTGTGTGTGTGTGTGTGTGTGTGAATGTGTGTGAATGTGTGTGTGTGTGTGTGTGTGTAAATTAATAAAATTTACATCTATGCTTATTTGATAAATATATAAAATACCCATTTACAAATAATTCTTTTAAAAGTGTAGTCTGACTTTCATGTCACTAAATATAACGGAAACTTGCAGAAAGCTGAACTAAATATTAATAAAAATTCTTCGGATACTTATACTTGAATTAGCTTAAATTCTCAATCAAATAGACATTAACTCCATTTCCATGACAACAATAAGATAACTCCAGCCATCATTTTCCACTTTCTCCCGGGCACCAGTTGTTGGTGATCATCCATCCTCCCGTGTCATCAGATAAAATCTAAGGAGGTCGCATTTCTTTTCTGCTCCCGAGGAATTTCTTTCAGACTTCTGTTATGAGATGGCCTTACTCACTTAAAGCACATATTTGAAGGGCTGTTTTCTTTAATGATCTCATTCAAAGCTTGATTTCCCTCGGCATTTAAAAGATTCCGAGAACATCCAAAAGAGTTTTGACATCTAATTTTCAAATAGATTTATCTTCTTGCCATTTCCCTCAAAAATCATTTAGAGAGAAGTTAGTTTAAATAAATAGTCCAAATATTAAATATCTTATTTTTAGTTACCAGAAAAAAAAATTGCTGTTCTTGTATTTTATATAAAATAAATTGAATTAAAACATCAAAGCATATTTAACGACGAAAAATAATTGGTGAACGCAACGTGATTTAAATAAAGAAGGTGATGGTACAACTGCTTGTGAACTTCTACAATAAATTTTTTTCTCTATAAATAATTATACGAATTTTAGACTACATAATATCGTACAATTATATGCACTTATTACTTTTACATATCAATTACGTACATTCTCACAAAAGCACATCAATTCAAAATTAATTTTAGTAACACTATATTCTCTTCCTTTTGGGCATAGGCCCTCGACCCTGTAAAAAGAAAACAGCACCTCCTGTCTCGAAATCTGTCAGCCCACCATGGAGCTGTTGCGCCAATGATATTAATGATGAAATTTTGACAATTAGTAACTTTTCTAATAAAGAGACTACTTACATAATAAGATATTTCCTGGTTGTAAAGAGAAAAAAAAAGTATGATTTCTTTAGAAATTTCTTTAAGGGTAATTAATTTTTTTTTGATATTCAGAGAAGAAACAAAAACTTTCTATCAACTGATTCCACAACTTTCATAATGATTCAACGACATTCATAATTATTTTCTAATATTTAGCAAACATTTCGCTTTTTCCTAAATTATTTGAGATTTTGAGCTTTTCTCACTAAAATGATTTTATTTAAAACCCTAAAATATTTCATATTAAATATTTAATTTTAATATCCATTTAATTCTATCTATATTTAGTGTTTTTCGTTTTTTTAATAATAAATATTAACTTACATAAAAAATACTGAAATATTAATATATTGGCTGTTAGGTTGGCTGGTGGAAGTATTCAGGTTTCTCTGATACAATATACAAATGAGAGCCAATTATCTCTAAAACTCCACTCAAAGGGCATCATTTCCATTAGAGAGCTTTTGGGTTCACACTTTAATGGAGCCTAATGCTTCTAATGTACAAATAAAATGGTTAAATAAATATTTACAAATTTTGGTGTTTTTTTGAAGACATATACCAAATGAAAACACATTAGAACCAGTAATTTTCTATCCTGTTTGCCAATAATTCCTCAACTTATATACAGTAGTTTTCCTTTATTGGAGCAAGGAAAAAAATCAGAACTTCCAAAGATTTGTGAATCGAGATTTCCTCATTTCTCCAGAACAAGTCAAAAATTCCAAGATTCTTATCAGCGAAAGAAATAGTCTTTCGCCAACTATTTTCATATTATGAGTAAATGGAAGACAGGAAGGGAGAAAATTAAACCTGAAAACCCAGGGCCCAATAGAGGATGGAAAGTATATACATCTACTTCTATGATTTATTGGAATTATTTCATGTTAAATATCTAATTTTAATATCCATTTAATTTCCTCGATACTTAGTGTTTTTCGTTTTTTTAATACTAAATATTAATTTATTAAAAAAAATACTGAAATATTGATGTATTGGCTGTTAGGTTATTTTTGTGGTTGTGATGTATTTGCTGTTAGGTTTATTTTTTTTAGGCCTGGTGAAAATGTTTTGGGTTTCTCTCATATAACACATAAATGAGAGCAATCATCTCAAAAACTCCTCTCAAAAACCATACTTCCCCCATTAGTGCGCGTTTGGGTACATACTTTAATGGAACCTAATGCACAAATAAAATGGTTAAATAAATATTTTCAAATGTTGGTGTTTCAGAAGAAATATATCAAATGAAAACATTAGAACCAATAATTTTCTATCTTGTTAACCAATAATTCTTCAACTTATATACAATACTTTTTCCTTTATTGGAGCAAGGGAAAAAATCAGAACTTCTTTCCAAAGATTTGTGAATCGAGATTTTCTCATTTCTCCAGAACAAGTCAAAAATTCTAAGATTCTTATCCGCGAAAGGAATAGTCTTTCGCCAACTATTTTCATATTATGAGTAAATGGAAGACAGGAGGGGAGAAAATGAAACCTGAAAACCCGGGGCCCAATGGAGGATGGAATATATACATCTACTCCTAAGAATTCTTTATAGGAAGCAATTTTCTTGAACGGGAGAAACCAGCATGTCTTTTATGAGTTCGTATCAGAAACAGGAAGAGAGATTTCTTGAATGTCACAAAAAACAATGTATTTTATGTCTTAAAAGTAATAAATAACGGGACTTTGCGAAAAAAGAAATGTAAAGATGTCCGTATTGTTTGAAATCCCCAGAATAAATTTAAGAACCGTAAGTAAAATAGTAGATTTGATCAGGACATATAAAATGGTGCAAGAAAAAGGAAACTTTTATTGTTGTATTTTTGTTCGTGACTCTAAATTTTTATTGAACATTCCCGAAACGGGGGCTATTTTTCTCTGGGATATTCCGAATACTTATTGTTATAATTTATTTTATTTTTTTATTAAAAATAATAAATATATTTTTGCTATCAGTATGCTACTGATATGAAATATATATACATATGTGGTTATATAATGGATCACATTTTGATTAGGAAAATAAAATTTTTAAGAATACAATGCAATACCCAATAAGAATACAATGCAATGCTTTTCGGTATGCACGTTTACCCAAGACGCAATCATAATCCTGAAAGTTTTATGCTTGCAAACATAAAATTAACATAAGTATAACGTATTCTTATCATTCATGCCTAAACATTAATAATATTTTTAAAATAAAACAGACTTTGTCCCATTAATCATAAATTCATAATAAAATGTATAATTCAGACAAGTCTCTATTTTGTTTCGTTTCCCTTTTTTTTACCATTTTACATTATTTTTCGTTTTACCGTCTGAAGAAAGAAAAAAAAATGCAACAGCTACATTTATAAATAAACAAATGAAAATTTAGTAGCTCATACATTTCGAACGGAATGATCTCTTTTACAAAATATTTAAATAGTTTAATAGTTTTCATTCACTAAATATTTAGTTTTTCTAAATGTTTAGTGAATGATTTGTTTAAATACGTACTACGTACTTCTTTTAAGAAACAATGCCCATAAAATAATATTGATACCGTTAACTTGTTTCTGCATTTATTATGATTTAGTTAAAGGAGTAAAAAAATATTTAATATTTGTTGATATTTAAAAATCATTATTTTATAAGTACACTGTATCCTAATAGTTATTTGCCTTTTATTTAAACGGAATAATAAAATAAAAGACTTCATCATAAATTTAAAAACATTTATACAAAAATAATTACAAAAATAACAATTCTTGATGATTTATTCAAGTATTAAATATTTAGTCTATGTTCTCATTAATAATTAACTCTAAAAAGTAATTTTAAATATTTTTCTTTGATTATAGAAAAAAACTTTTTATCAACTAATGACCAAAAGTAAAAAAAAAAGTTTATAATAATGTTTTATCTATTATAATTTTTTTTTTGTAATACAGACAATGTTTTCAAAATATTTTTATATCGATATTTTTTTGTTATAATAACAATGTGATTTTGTAATAATACAAAGATTCTATAATAATAGTAATGTTTTATAACATCAATTGAATTTCACAGAACATAGATATATAAATATTAAAAAAATCTTTTTCTTGAAATTTCAACAAAATCTTGATTTTTTTTTTTTTTTTACTTTAAAAAAATATTTATCTTTACAAAAATAATGACACCCTTAATAGCAACTGCATGTAAAGAATGTTAAGTTAATGTATAATCCAAGTCAGTTTTTACAATATCTTCTGTTTTTAATAATTGTAATGTCAATTTTTTACTTTTAGCTATTGGTTGATAAAAGTTTTTTTCTCTAATCAAAAAGATATTTAAAATTACACTTTAGAAGTTAATTATTAATTGGAAGATAGACTAAATATTTAATACTTGAATGAATCATGAAGAATTATTATTTTTGTACAAATGTTTTAATGATGAAGATTTTTATTTTAAAAATACTGTTCAAATAAAAGAAAAATAACTATTATGATACAGATTATTTGTTTGTACTTAAATCTTTTAAATGTTTAGAGCGTAGATGTTTGATTAAAAACTTAACGTTAAATACATAAATGGCTTAAAATTTTTCCTTTTAAATTGAAATGATAAAATAAATGATAAGAGAAAGTAATATTATCAGTGTCGAAGAATGCAAAGCAGCCACTATTTTGTTACCAAGGTAACAAATAAACTTTCGATTCATTGTTACGCTTTTCATATCCCCCTCTAGGACTTGACAAGTAAAAGATTTGTAACAAAGGGGTAAGATAAAGCTCACACTGCGGTAAAGAAAAAGAGATAAATGAATTTTGCAGCTCTGTTGCAAAAGGAAAGTGAAAGCGCCAAGTGGAATTGATTCACTGCTTTTATTTTGTGCAATTGCACAGAATCCGTGAAAGCAAAATGGAAAGAATAAATTACTATTCGGTTACCATTTTTATCTCTTTTTTTTTCTATTTTTCATTTTATTTAACTGATTCTCTAAGGCGAAGTTATTTAGAAACGAAAAGTCATAGCTACGCCAATGAAGAAAATTTTCTTTTTTTTTTTCATAAAAAGGAAATTTTATATGTATAAGCGTTTTGTTGAAACATAAATAACTCTCCAGAAAACAGGATGCATTTCTTTTTTGTATTAATGCATTTCTTTATGCATTTCATTTATAAAACAAGAATGCATTTCTGAATTACATAGAGGGCTTGAAAAATCAGAAGCTATTTGTTTTTTTAAAACAAAATGTAATGAAAATAAATGTAATATATTTAAAAATAAAAATTTTGAGACATGAAAAAAAAAATGTTCATCTAAAAGAATTAATAATTGTTTGAGTTTTTATAGAATCTAAGCACAAATGTTTATCAAATGTTTTTTAATTATTATTTTTTAATATTTATACCTGAAATATTCAAATAAACTAATAAAATAACATTATCCATAACAGAAAACATTCCTTACAATTTTTTTTAATTTTATTCTATTGACTCACTAATTATTCAAGAGAGGCCCTGAATGGCACGTATTTCGTATTTATGATTTAAAAAATAAATTCCATATTATAATTTTTAAATCTTTTTTAAAGTATATCGGTATACATAACTATGTAACTATGTAATATCTATTGATATCATACAATTACATAGTAATGGGCTATCTATTGATTTTAGAATTTTTCAAAATTATCCAAATTTATTAAACACTTACTGACATATATGATCTATAATGAACATTAGCACATTTATTTGCTGTGTTGGAAAGAAGCAAAGGGTAATTTTGAATTTCAAATTCGGAAAAAAATTTTTTTAATAATAACAAATAATATATAATTTGATACAATAATTTTTCTTCTGTGCTTTATTTATCTATGTATAACACGAACACGGCTCCAGAGAAATAATAAAAAAAAAACTAAAAATCACGCCTTTAGAGTTAATCAAACTAAAAAGTAAAAAATAAATTAATAGTTTAAAAACTAAAAAACACGCTTTTATAGTTAACATAAGAATAAAACATAAGAATAAAATGACTGACGAGAAAATGAATGCCACTGTTCTAAAAGCGTGGGATGTTCGATATCAATCGTTATAATTTTCACTAGTTCCATTCCGAAATGCAGAGTTAGTTTTAAAATGTCATACAAAGCACCCCACGCTTTTAGAACAGTGACATTTTTCTCATCAGTCATTTTATTCTTATGTTAACAACTATTTTTTACTTTTTAGTTTGATTAACTCTAAAAGCGTGTTTTTTAGTTTTTTAAACTATTAATTTATTTTTTACTTTTTCAGTTTGATTAACTCTAAAAGCATGTTTTTTAGTGTTTTTAAACTATAATATTTAAATGAGGTCCCGGTACGGAGGAGTGGAACTATAGTTCTTACAATAATGTAATTGTGAGTAAAACAAAGGCTAAATGCTAATATGTCGAGCCAGCCAGGATTCGAACAGGAATCTCTTGATCCGTAGTCAGGCGCGTCATCCATTGTCCCGCGTAGGTTTGAATGTCTTTACTGAATACTTTCATTCTACATGGGTTAAATTGCTCTTCATAAGTTAAAATAAAATCTCTAATCTTGGCGATCTTAATCATGATGAGATAATAAACTTATCAAACTATTTTAGTGTCGTTGATCCTTGATACGTCTACAACGTTTAAATTAAATCTGATCGTTTAAAGTAGGGCAAAATCGAGCCCAAAGAGTCAATTACAAACAAACATACAGGTGAAACTAATATAAAAACGTATTAAAAAGAATCAACTGTTTTCTTTCAGAAAGATGCCTGTAAATGTTTCTTTGCAGCTTAAATAGTGTATATGAGGAGAAACAGATCTCCAGGGAAAAGTCAGTTACATACATACAAACAAACATACAGGTGAAACTAATAAAAGCGCATTAAAAAAGGCCATTGGTTACAGGAAAGATTTTTAGAGAAAATGGATACTCATTTGCATTTCGTATGAGAGAAAATTTGTAAAATTGTGTTCTTATGCGCTCTCATGTGCTTAAATTTTACTTGCAATGTTATAAGCTGTCTGACCATCGAGTCTCTTCGTTTCTAGAAACAATTATTGCAAGAGGAATATTGCAATGACAGATATGGACTGATTGTTTATTTAAAACGTCCATTCTCTTTTTGGTTATATTTTGTGTCTTTATTTTTCTAGAATTTTTTTTTTTATCATTTATATATTTAGTGTATGATAAAATGTGTATATTTATATATTTAATGTATCATATTTAGTGTATGTATGCCTTACGTATGCTTAAATTTTGCATGCAAAGTTATAAGCTGATTAGGTATATGGTACAGAGTGCAGCCAACATGTAGGAGAATCAGGATTGAATCTATTTGTGGCCTGTGTTGCAGTCAAAGCTTTCAGGGCCTAAGGAAATTCAAAGGTCAACTATTAACTTACATAGCCTCTTACATCAGCATTCAATGTACTCTATAAGAATTATTAATAACTATTTAAGAACTAATTTTTAGAATTACGTCACTTCTTCATTCTTTTTTTGGTTATATGTGTCTTTATTTTTCTAGAATTTTTTTTAATCGTACAAGTGTATGTATGCTTATGCGCTTACGTATGCTTAAATTTTGAATGCAAAGTTATAAGCTGATTAGCTATATGGTACAGAGTGCAGCTAGCATGTAGGAGAATCAGAATTAAATCTATTTGTGGTCTGTGTTGCAGTCAAATCTTTCAGGGCAAGGAAATTCAAAGGTCAACTAGTAACTTACATAAGCCTCTTACATGAGCATTCAATGTACTCTATAAGAATTATTAATAACTATTTAAGAACTAATTTTTAGAATTTTTTTGAATTTTGATTTAACAGAACAGAAGAGGAAAGGAAAGGAGAGGAAAAAGGTCTTCTTAATGACAAATTTTAAGCTAATTTATCAAATATTATTAAACATTAAAACTTTTTACTATTTTATATATGTGATTTATATACTTAGCATAAGCCTGTGTATTTGATTCCATTCAAACTAGAAGCATTTTATAAAAAATAACCAAATAAACCATTTGTATATGTAATATGATGATAGTAGATTATTTTAATTTTAATTCATGTTATAAAATATGACAATATGTATTTTCAAAATATCAACTGCATTTCAGTGGATAAAAATTATTTTTATCTTTAATTCAAACAAAACTGTCCCAAATTTTAATGCTTCACACAGCGTTACTAGAATAGATTATTCCGTTTCCACCACATCAGAAGCTTGCAATTTAACTAACAAGTTTATTTTCAACAACAACATTTGAGGGTTATTATATCTTAAAATAAAAGGAAATTTTAGTTTTTACAAAAAAATGTATATTTCAGAATTTTTTTATTTTAAATATATTTAATTCTATATATCTAATAATAAGAACTTTCTTTTTTGCATACAAGCAGACTTGCCATAATAGTATTATGATTAGTATTAAGAATTTTATTTAAAATAATAATAATGTAAGTTTTTAAACACATTATGTTGAGAAAACATTTCAGAGTTAATACATTCAAATTTAGAATTATTTCAAATGTGAACTTATTATAATATCTTATTTAATTGGATTTGAATATCTCATATCACCATGCAATAAAATATTTTAAAGAATAAAAAGACATATATTTATTTCTCAAATTAAATGTTATTATGCAAAACTTACGAGACCATGTGATTCAAATATAATAATTCAAATTATCATATTTCAAATTATATAAAATGATATGTGATTGTTTGAATTATTACTTCGCAACCATGAAATTTTATTATTTTAATCCAATTCAACTTTTATTAATTCTACTTAATACGATTCTAGTGTTTAAATTATTTTTAATTGAAAGTTTAAAAACTACTTAATTAAAAGAATAAAAATACAAAGTAATTAATCTTTTATTCAAATTGTCACTATAAAGTTAAAAATTTTTTTTACATTTTTCCATATTTTTTATTTAAAACAAGATTTTTTTTTTTTTATCAAATCAAAATCCTTCAAAAAAAACCCTTCAAAAATCTAATTAGCAATAAATAAGCAGTACAAAAAGAAAATTCTGTCTTTTTGCATCCATCACACTCCAATATATATTTATGAGTATTAGTGCTGCCTTAAATCAAAGCTTATTAGTTAATCAGGTGAAGTTAAAAACTAATGACAATCTTCAGTGTTGATTTCTACTTGCACGTCATAGACTTCTACAAAAAAAAAAGACATTTTTTTTTTCGAGTGATCTCATAATGCATTTTTTAATCTCTTATCGCACACTTAATCCTATGAGAATGTCATTGAAGATTATATTAATTCTAGAGAGTATCAAAGACGAAATAATAAAAATGTATAATTATGAATATTTAAATAAGCAGCTTTAATTATTTTCGTTATTTACTAGCATTTTTCATTAAAATCATGTGAATTTTTCTTTCTTTTATCTTAGTAATGATAAGATAAGCTAATATTCAGTTAATGAATGAATTTTAGATTTGAGGCCTATTCTGTAATTTTAAAACTAGTAAGAATTTAGTAACAAAAATGGTGGGTATAGTATTTATCATACTGAATCAATAACACTAAAATTCTTGGGTTCCGTAATATAAAATTTTCAAGTTAACAATTAATTAATTATGCTAATTAATTTTGTTTCTCAAGTATATTGTACGATAATTCCCCCTTGAGGCCATTTTCCACTGATATCACTTATGTAAACATCTAATGATAATTACGAAATTTATTAAGGGCGTCCCATTTTATTTTTTTTGAGTTACTATAACCCTCTCAAGCAGCTTGCGTTTTTCTGGAATTATTCCCACAAGCCTTAATGTGAAAAAAACACGTAAACTTGGTGCCATTTGTGCAAATGTCACATGTGAAAATCGAACTAATCAGGATTTTTTCAACATGACATGCAAATGCAATTTAAATGACATACATACATGCAGGGCAAAAGTGGAACAAGAGTTCTCTAAAAACTTCTCAAAAAGGGCAAGTTCTATAGTTCTTATGGTTGCATTGTAATTTATTCTCGTGTAGTCATTTGTACACCCTGGATAGAGTAGAAAATGAAAACTGGCGATCAAAAAGTGAGGGCGTTGCTGCAAGGTATTTTTGCAAATTAGCGCGTTGGCAATGTGGTTATGTAAGCACCGACATCGAGGCATCGGATTTTGGGCATTAATGTATTTCCGAAGTGTATGTGAAAAATGCTGAAACCTTAACAATGGCGACATTAATACGAAGTGTGTCCAAACAGGAAGAACATGTTTATTAATTTCAAAGATCCAGGTGTGTCCATCATTGGGGAACAATACTGCGAAACGCTGAGAGATTATGATGTGCAATCAAGGCGAAACGCCCAGAAAAACTCCATGATAATGCACATCCCCCAATTCTCAAATATTGTAAGACAGTTTGACATATTGTCGTGTCACTAAAAAGTGGGAGACATTCGAGCACGCACCTTATAGCTTTAATTTCTCCCCGTGCGATTTTCACGCATTCGGTCCTTTGAAAAAGTACTTGAAAGGTCAACGATTCCTGTAGGATAGAAATTCAGCAGTCGGTTTCGAAACTAGTTCAAACAGCAGAAAGGGTAGTTTTACTAAAAAGGTATATTCAACCGGATGAAGCAACGGGATGATTGCCTAAATACTCAAGGCGATTTTGCATGATTGGCATAGAAAATCTGGACTTTTGAACGGAATCTTTCTGATCTCCCATAAATATCAGTGGCGAATAATCTAATGGCCAAAGTGCCCTGCAATAGAAATAAATTCTTGCCTTATACTATATTCATATGGTAATCGAATAATTTTTAAAAAAATGTCATGAGGCTTTGACGTTTTATTCCTATTTCATAAAAAAAAAGTTTTAAAAATGATGAGTTTGATAAGATAAAAATTATACCATTCATTAAACCATTATTATCAATTGCTCTCTTTAAAATATTTTATCTCCATCAAATATTTCAAGAATTTAAGCAATGCTCATTAGTGAATTTTATTTTATTCATGATTCCTATTTGTAATTTTAGCAACGGATATTCTATCGTGCATTCTGATAAAAACAAATGCAGTTTGGATTATCACTTTTTTTTTTTCAGGCTAGATATTTTTTATTTCTCATGTAGCACAAAATGTGGACTACACATTTTTTTATTTTATAAATTTTCTTTTAATTATTCCGGTAATTAATAATTTGTCAAAACATACATTCATTCCTGCATTTACATTTTCAAATAGGATTGCTACTAGCTGTTTAAAAGAGTTTATTACGGTGTGCTTAAAGCATTCCCATCCAATTTAAATGTTGTGTTCTGCTTTGTCAAGCATTTGACAGCTGAAATATTCGCTCCGAATATGTAATCACTCACTAATTATATTTAGCACCTATAATACTCTAAAGTAATCTCTTATGATTTAATTTTAAAGTTAATGTTGATATATTAAGAGCCTCGGGATTACGCAAGCATAAATAACACAAAATATTAAAAATAAATTATAGTAAATCCCGCAATTTACAAAATAATTTTTATTCTTCTAAAGTTAATCACTAGCTATGCTTAATGTTCAGCATTTTAAATAAATTCTTTCATATAAAAATATATGTTCATAGATTTCAATCTTTACCATTATTATATAGCTTTTAAATCTTTACCATTATTTTTGCAATAAATATATGGTCATATTTATTAAGGATTATGAAAGCAATGATACATTAAAAATTAAAAATATGAATTGATCATTGAATTTTCCGATCATGATTTTATTCTTTTTTAGGAGATAATACATCAACTCATTTAATTTACAATATCTTTAGTCTATTTTTTACTTTAAAATCCTTCGTTACAAAATAATTTTTAAAATAAGGACTTAAGGATTACGTAGGCTCTTCTGACTTATTAAATTAAAATATTAAATAATTAAAATGTTAAATTAAAAGTTCTCAAACCATAATTCAACTCTCTGGTAGTAAATCATTAAATATATTTCAGTTTACAAATATCTTAAGTTCAATCAAGTTTGTATTTAATTCGCCTTTTGTGCAAAAATTATGTTGAAAAATTGATGTCTAAGGATTATAGTCCACAATCTTATTAATGTAGGTTTTTCCGACATTAAATATAAAATTTAAAAATATTAAATTAATGTTCTCAAACCACAATAAAACTCTCTTGCAGTAAATCATTAAATATATTTCAATTTACAAGTGTCTAAAATCCATTCTTTCGTGTTTAATTCGTCTTTTATACAAAAATTATATTGTAAAAGTTGATATCTAAGGATTATAGTCCACAATCTAATAACTCGTATTCAAACATAACAAATGACAAATCGCGTAATCTTTGGATCACGATTTAATTGTCCTAAACAAAACTGAAACATCAACATGTTTAAAAGCAAACACTTCATTGTCCCAATTGGAAACATTTCAAAAACTCAACAAACAACTCATTACTTCTCACAGTCTTTTACCCACTCAGAAGAACTGAAAACTTTATCGATAAATTTCACTGACAAAAACGACAGTGGTAAGTGGACCAAGCAGCAAGTGTACCCGAACCTAAGGGTGAAACAGTGGTCAAACTGTTCCCACCTCGTCGCATCGGTTTTCTCTCACTTTCTCTCGGCGACCTTATTTTCTTCCGTCGTTTTTGGCGCGGCGGCGCCTTTGGGACCCCACTTATGGCAATTTTCCAAAATCCACAGTAAAGAACTTAGCGACTTAGTGGAGGAATTGCGATTGCCACTCTGCGTGCCGCTGGGGTGTGCAAGTTCAACGCACCGACACAAAAAGAAAGAAAAGATGTATACATTCACCCCACTTGGTTACTTCTCTTGTCACAAAACTCGAGATTTAATGTCGCTTTACCTTGAGGAATACCTTTGAACTATTTTCGGTCCCGTTGCTACTCTCTCCCTCTCTCGTACTCTCTGAGACTTGAAAGTTCTAGATCGTGATTTTAAAGGTTGGTGACAAAGATAGATTATAATCGTACCAAATGTGATGAAGTGAAATATTTTTAACGGCACAAAATAGAAGTTCTCTTTAATGCAACTACTATTATTAAGCAAAATTTACCACAATTTTCATTGCGTAATTAATTAATAATAATTGTTAAATTAATTAAATTTATAATTTAAGCTATACATATATTGATATCAGAATTTTTTTATTTTTTATAAAATAAATCTCTGTTAAGTATGCGTGAAGTGAACTTGGTACCCGAAGGTTATACTTTCTTTTCAGCAGTTTTTCTAAAATTAAGTCGGGGACTGGGTCGTATTGATCATATCCTGTGAACAGCCAATACAAACTAGCCTTGAATAAGGCAAGTTTTGTGGGCTGCACTGACGAATGCTGTTACTCATTTAGGGGCACGTGTAGCTTGACCGGGCACTTGAGATTTAATGTCGCTTTACCTTGAGAATACCTTTGAACTATTTTCGGTCCCGTTGCTGTCTCTCCCTCTCTCGTAATCTGAGACTGGAAAGTTCTAGATCGTGATTTTTAAAAGTTGGTGACAAAGCCAGATTATAATCGTACGAAACTTAGGTAAAGGGAATTATGTTTAACGACATTAAAATAGATGTACTTTTTAACGCAACTATTATAAATGAGCAAAATTTACCACAATTTTCATTGTGTAATTAATTCTTTATATTTATTCAAATAATTAAGTTTATAATTTACTCCATACATAAATTAACATCAGAAAATTTATATCTATTTTTGTATAATAAATCTCTGTCAAGTATGTGTGAAGTGCACATGCTACCCGGTGCTTGCTATTCGAAGTTATGCTTGCATTTGAAACTAGCAGACTTGTTGGTTCGATTCGGTTTGCCGCTCTACGGTCATTTTTTGCATACTTTTTAAGCTAGTTAGACCAGGACATACAGTTTAAGGTAGATTCTGAACCTCTAAAAAGTATCCATGCCACAGCCAGGATTCGAATCTGTCGGGGTAAATGCTACAACAGGCTAAATCCCTTTAACCTGCAGTACTAAAAGACAGAGAGCAAGCCATGTGGCCATCAGTATACTTGCTTGGAGATTCTTCAGAATCTGAATGTCTCATAATGACAGTTGGAGTTTTAGTGGATGTTTTCAGCAATACCACATGCAAATGTGAGGGAAAATATTATTTAAAATCTCTCCATACAACAATCTTTTTTGTTTATCAAAGACTATGCGTGTTATATTATCAATGGTATTTTATGTGCAGCTTGAAATCCTGTGATGTAAAAATATATTTTGGAAAGTCGATAGAAAATGATTTTTAGAGATTTCTCAATACAAAAAATAATAAAATTCTTTATTTTTTTATCAATATTACTGTCAAAGAAAATTTAAATACAATAAAAAGCGTGCATTATATATCTTTACTGCACAAGGTGCAAATAAACCCTGGAAAAAGGCAAAAAATTTATTTATTTATTTTATTCTAAATTAAATATATATATATTCACATTCAAGTATTTTCTTGTATTTTTCTTATACTTTTTTATTCACATTACGTACTTAAATGATGTAAATAATTTAATTAAAGCCTACAAAATGGGATTTTATTATATAATAAATTAAATTTTTTGTTATGTGTCTTTGTCTGTGTAAAGTATCTGAAATTGTTAAATAAACCACACAAAAATCAATTTATCCATCAACATATTTTGTCGCCTTCAATGTAAGCCTATTGAGTGCAATACAATAGTGACAGCAATCCCCCATATATTTATCGTGAGCAAGAATGAGAGAGGCCATCGGTTTCCCTCAGCGGAACATCTTCTTCTTTATCGATCCTCAAGCTCGTTCAAAGAAACGGTTTCCATAAATGGTATTTACAAGCACATAGACAAGGCAAAAATCTGGGGTGACATAAAGTGAGGTGACAGAGTGAGATATTATGGCAGTCACAGTTGCCAGATATGTGTTCCATGAAAGAAAACAGAATCGAGGCTAATGAGTAACTACCTGCTTTCGAGTTCTTTGTTCAAATTGAGTTTTTATGAACCACACACGTGCTTTGGAGGGTTTCATTACCTAAAATATCAACTCATAATGTTATGAACAATTCCCCTAAGGTTCACCTTTTGAGCCAATAACATGAGATTTCCTGATCAGCTGTTTTATTAAAATCTATTTTAATCAAATGTAGGGTGGTTAGAAGCAGTACATACACATAACATACTATTCATGATTGAGCTTACGACGATGCAGTATTGCCACAATCTTCTGCAGCATGTTCAGTAATTCGATGGGTGTTTTCATGCCAAAAATACTCAAATCATAATGTTATGAACAGGTACAAGTTCACCTTTTGGACCAGCTCTGGATTTTCGTCGACTTCATTGTGTTCTGCGTAATCAAATTAGGGTGGAAGATTAGCTTAAACGCCCATGCATGTTTTATACCATTCATATGATTGCGCTTTTGACGTGCAATATTTACCCACAAATCTTTGCCGCGGCATATTCAAAATAGTGGGTGTTTCCTTTAAGCCATCAAATCACTTGGCTGGAGATTATGAACAATTCTAAGTTCACCTTTTGAGCCAACTCTTATGAAGATTTCCTCAGCTTCATTTTGTCAATCGTAGGAATTGAAGGTTAACCAAACATACATACATGTTTACTTATTCAGGTTGCGCTTGACGTGCAATATTCACTTACAAATCGCTTTGCAGCATGTTCAATAATTCGATGGTGTTTCAAGCGCTTGAAATATCCAATCATAACGTTATGAACAATTCCCTAAGTTCACCTTTTGGGCAAGCTCTTGGGAAGATTTCACGATCTTGGCTTTAATTGTGTCAATCGTAGGAATTGAAACGCCCATACATGTTTTATGCCATTCATATAATTGCGCTTTTGACGTGCAATATTCTGCAAATCTGCTTCTTACGGCATGTTTAGTAATTCGACACACGATATGTCATTTAAAATACTAATTTGAGACTAGCTGATTTTGTTTAACTATTTTTTCCATTAATTCCATTGTTTCTAATATTTCATTCCATAAAAATCGTAGAGTACTCAAAAATGTTTGATTACAAAATGGCTGCTGTCAAGACTGAGTGACAGATTGTGCTCAAATTCCCCTTGGCAATTCAGTACACTGCTATAAACTTGATTTTTCACCACGACATCATAAATTTAAAGCAAAAACTCCAGAAAATATGGAAAAAAAATTTGTAATATACTGAAAGAATTTTTTTTATAATAATCTTAATTATTTTACAATTCAAATATTAGTTAAAGTGAAATTTTCAGTGTAAATCAGAGAAATGTTTTAAAATCTTTGATAACACAAAATATTTTATCACGCTTTCACATTATCCTTTTTATCAATTTCATGACAAAATTGTTTTTTTAATTTTTATCATTTAATTTAAAAACTGAAATGTTTATTTATTTAACTTGCCTTTATTTTTACAAATATTACGCAGCTCAGACATTTTGTTGTGTATTCAGCATCAAACTATGAAAATATTGATTGATTCCTCGAATGGGATGCGTTTAAACGATGCAAAACTAAAAATTTAGATCCTTTTGCTGGATCTATGGATCCGTGCTTTATCTTTCATATGCATGTTGTAATTTTTCGATAATTTTTATAGCTTATAACACATCTATTTCCTTTATTCGATGTGTATTTCATAAATAATAACGGAATAAATATATATATATCTCCACACATAACTTTTTCAATTTCTTTGCTCATGAGACAAGTTTTTCAGGAATGAAATCTTAAACAACATTTGCACACAAAACTCAATTTGTGAAAATGCTTGCACATAAGATTTTAAGGCATTTCATACAGAAAATAGGATTTTATGTGTTTCTGTGAGAAAGTGAGTATATACTATATTTTGATGGAGACCAAAATTTTTAAATTGGAAACATTTGGCAGAAACGGAAACATAAAATAAAGGTGACACAAAGGTTGTGTATCAATTAAATGTCTTTATTTTGCTTCTTAGTTTTCAATATCTTTATTAATGTACAGCACAAATCTAAACATCTGAGGCTATCTTTTTTTCCATTTAAAGATTTATTGGCGAAGTCTGAGAAGCTCATTCTCCTTTTTTTACAAATCCCAAGACAGAAAATTTTAAAGGCTTTTAAAAGCAACACGGCCGCACCTCATTTCCAAAACTCTTTAGTGCACTGCAAATATCTGACCATGAAAACTAGAAAATCTTTCAACGTTAAAAAAATATTAGGAGATTATTTGAAAAGAAACTCACGATAAGTATTTGAGTCAAGCGTAAATTTGCGCCATTTCTCCTACCCCGAAAAAAGTTTTAAACATTTTTATAAGGTTGAAATAAATATGTCGGCAAAAACCCTTTTAAAATATAAACGCAGAAAGAAAGTCTTTGAGCTAATGGAAAATTTTGGCAAATATTCTGGATTAAGTTTTATTCTTGGCTGGGAATTGATAGAATGAAGAATAAATTAAAAATGCTTTGAAAATGGTCAAAAATTAATTTTTAACATTTGTCATATTTCTTGATAAAAAATGTATAGAATATATGAAGTTTTTCATTAAAAATTGTTATTTTATTCACTCAGGTTTTTCAGGAGCATTCGGC
>BPLR01021294.1:0-17931 GCA_021605095.1 Caerostris extrusa | reverse complement strand
AAGACATTAAATAAAAGAAGTGATAAAAAAATGTAGAAATGTATTTCAGTGTTCTTAAAGTACAGACAATTAAATTATGAATAAAAAAAGAAAACATTACAGTCAGATATGCATTGTTGTTCTAAGAATTTTTTTCCACTAAGTTTCACCCCACTTAATTTTTACATGCTTGTTAATCACTTAAAAAGGAACAATTTCCTTCGAAGTCAATATGATTTATTTTACAGAGGCCTGATTTGGCATCAGCGATCTATCTCTCGGTACTACAGGGTTTCTGTGTCTGAGCCTCCGGCGGTGCCATGGATGTTTGTGAGCTGCCTGAACCATTTTGAATCGGTTGGTCCTAACTAATTGGATCGTAGTGAGGCAAAGTTAATCGTATCCGTAGTATATTTCCAACCACATCCTGGGTAGTGCTAAATGAGGCCAGCTGTAATTGTACTTGCTTATAACATAATAAAAAGATAACTGTCTACGTATTTGCCAGCCGCATTTAGAAAAATGATTTATTTCATTATAATTACAATGAACACCCCTGCGAAGTACGCGCCATACACCAAATTTGTTATAAAAATATTTTCCATAGACGAATTAACCCTTCTCCTACAGACTGGAAGCGGCCTGTTGTCCAATTGTTTAGCGCTCCAGCCATTGGTACCCCAATCTTCAGGTTCGAAAACCTGGCGATGGTATGGATGTTTGGAGTGGTTCGAATCCACGTTAAATTGTAGGTCACGGTCTAATTAGCCTTAAGTGTGCACAAAATGACCGTACAAAAGCTATAAATCAAACCAAACCATACAGACTGAAATAAAGTGAGTTTCAAACTGAATGCTAAAATCTATGTTTAATAATTTTCAGTTTATATATATATATATATATATATATATATATATTTATTATATGTATGTATATATATATATATATATATATATATATAAACATATATATATATATATACAGTATGTTTAGGATATATGATATATATATTAATGTGATATATATATATATATATATATATATATATAACATATATATATATATATAATATATATATATATATATATATATATGATATATATGTATATATATATATATATATATATATAACTTATATATATATATATATATATATATATATATATATATAACATATACTTTTACATGTTTCAAATGGTACATTTTCTTACTACTAAATCATCAAAGAAGATGCGAAATAAATTATATACAATTATTAATTATTGCCTAGAACTTCTAAGAAATTTTAAATTGTGTCAGTTTTTAGTGAAAATATTGATATAAAAATCATTTAAGCAACTCAAATGAATATAATGCATGTATAAATGGAATATTTTATATGATTTCCAAAAATAGCGAACTTTTTTTATGTATCTCCTTATTCTACGAGCATTTTGCTGTTTCTATTCTCAAAATTTTATATACAAGGATTTAGTATCAGTAGTATATCAAGTGAACTAAACGTCTACAACGTAATAACTTTTATTACGTTTTATTTTTTTATTTTGCAATAAAACTTCTTTCTGGTGAAAACAAAAAGTAGAAAAAAAAAAACCCCTTATGAATTATGATGTAGAATTTACTACAATGAAACTCTTAAAAGTATACGTTTGGGATGTATGCACATAAATATTTTTTGAAAAAAAAAAGTTATAACTGAAAATTGTAAAAAAAAATAAAATAAAATATTCATATTTTATGACCTCGAAAAAAAATAAAATTTAGGAAAGATGTTTCTGAATTCAGGTTCACTGGTAGTCATTATATAAAAGAAATAAAAAAAAAATGTAGACATGTATTTCAGTGTTCTTAAAGTACAGACAATGAAATAATGAAGAAAAAAAAAAAAAAGCATTACAGTCAGATTTATATATTTTTGACATTTTTTGCCACTAAACATTAATTAAGTTTCATCACACTTATTTCGAGCTACGCTTGTTAACTATTTTAAAATAGAAACAGTTATCATAATTTATGTCACTATAATTGAATGAATACCCAGAAAAAACACGCACCATACATCAATCGCTATAAAATATTTTCCATAGTTTAAGTAACCATGGTCATACAGCCCAAAATAAAGGTGGATTTCCACCGAATGCAAAAATCCAACGTTGTAAAATTGCAGCCAATAGGAAGCCTGACTTATAACCCATTCAGGCTTCCCATTGGCTGACATTTGTTATGTGCTATTTTCATATCTGGTGGAAACCCATGTGAGATATTGGAAAGTACATCCCGAGATGCATACATTAAACGTTATAAAAAGATTTTCCATATACGAATTAACAGCTCTTATATTAACCAAAATCCTTCTTCTAATGCAGCTGGCAAATAGACAGTGATCTTTTATGCCATAAGGGCTGCACCGATGTTACTCACTTTGAATTACCCAGGGGCGCGTGTAACTTGATGGTAAGCCACGGACGCGGAGTAACAATGCCTCCGTAGCTCTACGATCCTATTAGGACCGGGACCCACGGTTTAAGGTGGATTCCGAACCACTGCAAACACCCATGGGCAAAGCCGGGATTTGAACCCGATACCTGTGGTACCGAACGCCAGAGCGCTAGCCATTCGGCCATCAGGCCCCATATTAACCAAAATAAAGGTAGGTTTCCACCGAATTCTGAAATCGCATGTTGTTGAACGCAGCCAATAGGAAGCTGATTCATTGGTTTGCATTTTATCATGTGCGTTTTTGGATCCGGTTGAAACCCACATGAACAGATACGAGTGAGTCGCATAACAGTCGTAATTTTTAACTTTTTTTTTTTTGGGGGGGGACGGCGGAATTAATCCATTTATTTCCTATACAATTTTTTAATCTTGTTAATTAAGTGAATTTCCACTGACATCTCACTCTGTGGAGAAGAATTCATAGCGAACCGATTGCAAGATTGAGTGAACAGATATCAGGTTTCCAATTGGCTGATATTGTACGACGTCATATTTTTAATATCCGGTTTCAACCACTTTAACTACTGATAACGTCTGACGGGGTTGGAACCAATCCCTATATCCCCTGGTATTCGTTCTGAAAAACCACCAAGCTGCACTTCTGACTTTCTAAAATTTTTGTAATGTACATTTCAATACATTTTAAAAAGCGTCTTTAAAAAGTTAAGGTCAGACATTATCCAATCATCATGAAAACCTACTGGTATTTAGGATGGTAAAACTTTTTTCACTCATATTGTAAAAATCACCAATTTCTTCAAATACTGAAAAAAATTAATATTTTTATTTACTATTTATATATATATATTGCAAATACATTCTACTGTTGTAAAAATATATATAAGTGGGAAAAAAATCATCTTTACCATCCTAAATTCGATCAATGGATTTTCCAGTAGGTTTTTAACGATGAATGGATAATGTCTGACCTTTACTTTTTAAAGACTTTCTTAAACGCTTTTTTGTTGAAAATAATAAAATTATTTTAAAAATTATTATTAAAATTAATTAAAAATAAATAATAATTTAATACAATTATTTAAAAATGTATTATTTAATAATTAATAAAATTAATTAAAAATAAGTAATAATTTAATACAATTATTTAAAATGTATTATTTAATAATTAATAAAATTAATTAAAAATAAATAATGATGGAATAAAATTATTTAAAATATATTATTTAATAATTATTAAACTTATTTTAAAAATAATTTTATTTCAAAACAAAAAAGACACTTTAAAAAAGCGTCTTAAAAAGTAAAGGTCAGACATTATCCCATTCATCATTAAAACCTACTTTAAAATCCATCGATCGAATTTAAAATATTGTAAAGATTCTTTTTTTTTTTTTTCCACATATATTTTGTATTTTACAACAAATAAATATTAATAGTGAATAAAAAAAATAATTTTTTTTTCAGTATAAAATTATTATTTAATAATAATTATAATAAATATTAATAAATAAAGAATAATTAACTTTAATTAAAATTAATAATAATTTATAAAATTATTAAAATTATATGAAAAAAATATTTTTATTATTGTCGGAAAAACACATTTTAAAAGCGCCTTTAAAAGTAAAGGTCAGATATTATCCATTCATCATTAAAACCTACTGGAAATTCCATCGATCGAATTTACGATGGTAAAGATGATTTTTTCCCACTTCTGTTTGGTTTTTACAACAGTAGAATAAATCACTTGCAATACATTATTCTAATTGTAAAAGGACCAATCAATAATGGTTATGATTTGTAATACAATCATCCATATTTTCTTAATTAGCATGTTAATTAGTAAATTGAACTTAAAAAACAAATCAAAACTTCTTTTTTGAGCTTGTTAATATTCTTGAGTTCAAGAACTTGTTTTGATAAAATTGCTTAATTTGATATAGTACTGCCAATTGTAAAGTTTTTCTTTCGTTTCGGCTTTATTTTTTTTTTAATTAAGTAATAATATTTTAGTCTTTAAAATTATGACAATATAAAAAATTAAAGTTACGTTACTTTTTTTTTTTTTTTTTTTTCAATTATTTCATTCCATTAACCACTTATGTTATGCTTTTTAAATCAAAGAAATTTTTTTTTTTTTTTTTTTTGATTTTTAAAAAAAAAATAAAAAAAAAATCTGCATTTTATAAAAAAAATTTTTTTTTTGTAATTTAAAAAAAAATTTTTTTGAATGATTTTATATAATATATATAGTGAGAATAATTTTTAATTGCGGTTTTTATTAGAATTATTGAAAATTATAAATTGTAGTTGCTTTTTGACATCAATATTCTGTGATAATATTGTTCTTCTTTTGCTTGTATGAATATTTGTATGTATGTACGTATGAGATATGTCATTTATAAGTAAAAATGTATAAAATAAATGCATTCATTTTATTAATAAATTTTTTTATTTTTATAGGTAAATGATGGTTGGATGAAAAATATGACCTAGAACTTTCTCTAAAAGAAATCTTACTTTGAAAGCGTGGGCGGTATGAAAGTTTGAATTATCTATTATCGACTCACCCTTATATTCCGTTATAATATATTCCTTATAATAGAATCCATGCATAATAACAATTTTAACTACAGATAATAATATTTTTTGAATACTAAATTTTAAATTTTAAAATCCTGCTATTCATCTATTGCTCATATACAATTTACCTAATTATATATATATATATATTCATTTATTGCTTTATATATAAGTTAATAATTATTTATATTATATTACACAAATATATATAATTAATTGTTTGTAAAAAATTAAACTTCAATGCTGTTTAAGGTCGCAGGTAATGCACCCCCCAATTTTACTCCCTGTTTCTTTTTAACCCTCCATATCTGGTAGAATTTTTTTGAAGAAAAGAAAAAAGATTTTTGAAAACAATTGGTATAAACAATGCATTGTTTACCCTGTTAAAAAATACATTGTTCAACATATAATTAAATTCAATCATTAAAAATTCAAAATGTTGATTGTCGAACAGAGGGCTCTTCTTGGTCAAAGCGTTTTCTGCCTTCTTTTAAACTGTTTATTCCTTTGTAAACATTTCTTTCCGATATAGCCATGCTCTCCGATTCCTTCCCAGCATTCATGGATGTTTTAATGCTTCGAAAGACAGTTTAATGCAAGTTTCAAGTCTAAAATGACTTCAGACACTTCAAAAATCGCCGCATCATTTAGCTTCTCACCAAAGCCAAACATAACTCAAACACTGATGCATATTTTGACATCATATTTCACACAGATGTCAAGGACAGTTTCCAAGCTAAAAGGAAAAAAAAGAAAATTTTTATCTCCCAAATTTTAAAATGAGAAAAATTGCATTTATTTATACTTTTTTTGGTTTTACCAATAGTATGATCGAGGAATTATCTCCTCCCCCGTTCTCCTCGTTTCTCAACCTAGGAAGAATTTGCCTTTGAGGAAGAAAAAAATAGAGATTGAGTACAACACTGCTACAAACAATGCATTTTTAACCCTACATGAAAATACATTGTTCACCTACATAATTAAATTTCAATCATTAAAAATTCAAAAACTTTTTCAATTTGCACTTTTCAATTGTATTTAAAAAGATGATCCAAAACTATCGTTTGATGTTTTTAAGAAACGCATTGTAAATTTATTTCAAAATGAAATATTCAATTCAATTGGAGCAAACGATAATTCAAACGCGATGCTTCAAAGTGACTTTCCTGGGTATTTACACAATTGAAAAAATTGTCATCACAAATATAAATGCCATATATTCAAACACGGAAGTAATAAACATGCCAATAAGTTCTAGAAGTCATCTTGGTTAAAACAATTGCCACTCCAATAGAGAGTTACAAATATCCTAATATAAAAATAAAGAAAAATAGAAACAGCAGATAAATTGAATTTATTATACTATTGTAGTGTGAACAATGCATTGTTTATAGCAATTATACTCAGGTCTTTTCCTCAGCAATAGCGAATTCCTTTTGACCTATCACCTCTGATGTTAAATAGCTTCAAAGTTTTAATTTTTAATCAGTTTAATTTATATGTAAGCAATAAATGAATAGCTGGTTTAAAATTTAAAAATTTTAGCACTCAAAATAGTGTTATTGGCAGTTGAGATTTAATATGTTAAATAGAGAAATATAAATATAATTGAATTTTATTTTTTTTTTACTGAAAAAAAAATTAATAAAAAAGGAAAAATTATATTTCAAAATATTTTTTTTTTTTTTTTACATTCTTAAAAATACTTTCATATTAATTTAAGAGTTGATGATATCCTATTTAAATATAATCCTAATATGGCCTATATGCTTCTATGTAATTTCGGTTTTGATTTTTTTTTTTTATGAATCTATTACAATTTATTTACAATTAATGTTCTTTTTTTTATATAGTAGATGCCAGGTCAATTATACGTTAATATAAAGAGAATAGCGAAAATTCAAATCAATTTATCCTTGTCATTAAAGATGCATCGCATAAAACTATTTCAAATAAATTCCAAAAAAATATATTTTAAATATCAATTTAACGTTATCTGTTCATCTGGTATAGCGTAACATTATATGTAATACGTTACGTGTTATATTATATATCAACTTAAGTTATCTATTATCTGATATATAACGTTACGTTATCTGTTTTACGTTATCTATCAGATATATAACTTTGTATCAATTATAAAACTTTTGTATTTGCTATAATATATCAACTTACGTTATCTGTTTTTAATTTACACATTGCGTTATCTGTTTATCTGGTATATAACTTTTGTATCATTTATATATTTTTTTTGTGTATGTTATAATATATCAACTTATCAACTTACGTTAACTTACAACTAAAGTTACAGCATTCAACTTACGTTATATCAACTTAACTGTTTATCTGGTATATATTAGAGTTTTTGCATACCGTACTTTAAAAATACAGTATTTTTTCTCCCTAGCGCGCATGCTCATAGGGAACATTATTGCAGATACGCATGCGCAATTTCCTATGAGCATGCGTGCTAGGGAGAAAAAAAATACCGTATTTTTAAAAAGTACGGTAAGGGCAAAAACTCTATTGTTACATTATCAGTAATTCCTTATATGTTATAATATATCTACTTACTTTATGTATTCATCTGGTATATAAAATTATTTGTAATACGTTATCTGTCATAATATATAAACTTACGTTATCTGTAATGTATCTACTTATTACTTGTTACAATTTATTTCTTATTTGTTATAATATATCAACTTACGTTATCTATTTTTAACTAGCATGTTATGTTATCTTTTTAACTAGTATACCTTTTATTTTCTTTTAAAAACACATCTTAGAAAGTTTGGGCAATCATTTAATTTAATTTGATGAATTAAGCCGTAGAAAAGAAACCATATATAAATGTGCACCGATTACTTCAAAGGTTAAGATTATTTTTATGTTCCAGTTTAATTCCTCAGTTATTATGAATTGCCGTCTCCGATAAAACTATTCTATATTTTTAAAAAAATGTATGAAAACTAAAATATTTTTTTTTTTTTATCTTAAAAGGAAATTTTGAACTTCTTTCTTATTCTAATAAAAAAAATACTACTTAAAAGTCATATTTTGAATAAACATATTTAATATTTTTAATTTTTATATATTAAAAAATTGAACTCAAATAACTTGATTAATAATTTTAATATTTATATTTTAATTTTTTAAAAGCACATTTTAATACTTATCTCTTTAATTTTCATTTTTTGTTTTTAGATTTATGAATGGATTTAAAAATTGAAAAACAACTCTGAATTGTGTTTTATTTCATAATTAAATGTTTTTATCAAAGTAGTTCTTATATACTATTAATGAATAAATTAAAATAGTTTTAAAAAAAAGAATAAACGCTTTGTAGATTTTAAACATTTTGCTCATTTATTTTTTTTTCCTCTTGTCTCTAAAATTATTTATAATTTTGGAATAGAAGAAATACTTTCCGAGGATTTTGTGTATGTAATATAGACATATAAAAACAAATACATTTTATTTTCTTGAAATTAAATAAAACGGGATATTATAGATAAAAAACACTGAATTAAATTTTACAAAATAATTAAGCCGAAAATAAAAACTTCTAAATGTCTTTTACGACTATTTTTTAAATATTAAACGCATCAAGTATAGTATTTGCAGAAGCTATATACAAATACAAAAATAATTAAAAAACAAATAAGATAAATAATAATAAAAATTAAATACAAATACAAAGCAAATCAATAATATAAATTAAATACAAATACAAAGAAAATCAATAATAAAAATTAAATATAAATACATAGCAAAACAATAATAAAAATTAAATGCAACAATTATTTACTCAACAAAACATAATAATATAATAAGATTTTATTGTAAATATTTATTTTGTATGATAATAAATAAACAAACTCTAACATAAAATATTTTAAATACAGTTATCTAGCTAAGCTTCTTTCTGAATATTTGCTGATTCAACAGGAATATATATTTCTGCATTAAGTATTTACACACGTTTACCTAAGTCTATTATATTGTTTTTTCTATCTCTGATTCACGAGTAATACATTATATCCGAGAAGTTTTTTTTTTATCCCACATATTCTGAAGCAGCTTGTATTGCATTGTTTTCTTTGGACGAGATATTACAGCTGCAAATGTGTTTGGAATTTCTCCCTTTATTTATCTGTCAAAGACCACATGCGAAATGACGTCATTATGCTAATGAGGATAATGCATAGGAAAATTATACTTGTTCAGTAAATTGTAAATTAAAATAATGCAAATTATCATAAATTGACTTGCTGAAATTTTCATTATCATTTCTACAACACAATTATAATATTTATTTTATTCCTTTACTAAACAACACATTCTAAATTCATTTGATTCATTAAACCTTCTAATATCCAGTCACATTTTCTCACAACGTGTTCTTGACTATTCTGCAATTACAAACTTAACATTTCTCTTAGTATACATTGCCCATTTTTTTTCAATTCACAAACTTTTAACTAAGATATTTTTAATAATTCTCTTGATAGCCACTTTCTCAACAGTACCAGAGAAACAACAATTTCGACATATTTATTTGTTTCCAGATGGCAATGGCCTGGGTTATTTGAATTTTTTCAGTATTAAAAAATTATAATAAAATCTCGTGACACTTTTGATTTGCTTATTCATTTCCGCTTGCTATATATATATATATATATATATATATATATATATTATATAATTCCCCGTGTCACGATATTTGTTCGGGATGAACTGCGAAACTAAAAATCCGATATTAACTTTTTTTTTCTTCAATGTGTGTTTTGTTCCAACTTGAGAGACAGGATAGTTTTTATTCACATTTTTTTTATTTAAATGCAAAATCGATGATTTCATCATTCTTTACCAATCACTTCCTTAACAATACCAATTATAGTATATAATAATTGAACGAAATACAAGAAAGCCACAGCAACGCGTGGCCCTGCTGGGTAATGCAACGCGGGTCTGCTAGTATACACTCAAGAGGCAAAACAGTATGACCACCCCTACATTTTGCAATGAACTAGCCTGGATGACGTGGAAGGGGCGTGATCAGGTGGAAGTGGTATTTAACTGGTATTAAGTGGTGGTATTAATCCATCTCCAGGCGGTTTGAAGCGGTGTTGCGCGCCAAAGGTGGGCCAACTCGTTATTGACAGGTGGTCATAATGTTTTGGCTCTTCAGTGTGTGTATATATATATATATATATGTATATATATATATGCTTTCTGCGAACCATATTTAAAATTTAAGGATATTGAAAATAATAAAAGCAATATAAAGACATAAAGTAAAGTTCATTATTTAATATTAAATGCATGTTTATTATCAAACCTCACAATTTACGTAATGACCTTAAACTAATAATGAAAAAATAATAATAGCTTTATACATGGAATATTCTACTGTAGAAAGAGATTAAAATTAACGTTTTTTATTGATTTTCTTAAAATTACCAGCCTCTTTACAATATATTATCGAATTTTAAAAAAAATTTCATAAGGATCCATTGAATTATTTATGTTAGAATAACTATGAAACTTGAAAAGCTTCACGAATAAATTTTTTAGTATAAAAACATATTTATTTATTTATTTGCGAACATCAAAACACTTTGCACCAGAATCTAATTCTTTATTCTTAATAATTTTAAAAAATAAAGTCTTTGATGTTTTATTTTCAGTGAATGCCATAAATTCCAGCAAGTTGTAAAAATTCGTAATAAAAGATATAATACGCGAAAAAAATTACAGTTTACGCGAATATGATCAGATAGATATTTGATTTTTCCATCTATAAAAATGATTTCAAAAATAACCGAAAGCGGCCACTCATACGTCAAGTTAAGAGCTTTTAAGCAAATCAGGCTTGCAATAAATTACCCGGCTTTAAATGGATTCGTTATTCAATCTCTGTCAGGAAAGGCAATGTCTTCAACTTCATGAAGGATGGTGTCCGCTCCACATTGCATGTGAAATCAAGACGTTGCTGGTGGATATTTTCACTGAAGACCTAAGTTTAAGTGGCCGTCACGATCTCCAGACTTGTCCCCGGCAGAATTTTGACTGTGCTGTTACTTAAAGACGAATATTCCGCAGCCAATTTGATGGAACTGAAAGTTGTCATTCCATGAATTCATGCTATACTCAGCTGTATTAGATATAGTGAGACGTCTAACTTACCTAATAGTGGTGGTGGTCATGTTAAACATCATTTACTTTATAATGAATGCACAATATCATGTTACTATCCGTTTGTATTTACCTGATTTGCATAAAAGTTTCAACATAACGTATGAGCGTCCTCTATCGGTTACTTTTGGAAATCATTTATTTATTTTTTTTTTTTTCATATATGGGAAAAAAAAACTCCTAGTGTCCCTTTGATCGTATTCGCGTAAACCGAAATTTTTCTTAACATTACTTCTATTATTACGAATTTATGGCGCACCCTGAATACAGGATTTTCTGCTTGCTTTTACGATTTATATTAAATTTTAAAGTTGAGTTGAATGATTGCATAGTAAATAAATAACTAGTTCCTCTAAGTCTGCGATTTCGGAGACTGTCAGAGATACCATCTTTCAACATTTAAAAAAAGTTTAAATATATTGAAAGAAATTACATTTATTATGCATTTGCTTTTTCAGAGATAAAAAATTTTAATATCACTTAAGTTTAAAAAGAAGCACACCAGAGCATGGGTTGTTTAGTTTCAGTCTTCATATCTTACTACTTTAACCTATTAGAAAATAGTTTTTAATCAATAAAAAACAATTTTCATGGGATATTGTCATATTATGTTATAGAATTTGGTTAACATTTATTTATCAAAATTCTTTGTGTAAGTTGCATGAGACAGTTAAAAATGTTATTGTACGTAGATATTATCAATCAAATTGCATACACTTTTATGCAAATTATTAAAATTCAGGGTGTTTTTAATTTTGCAATGTGCAAGTTGTTCAACCAGATTGTGACTGGGTAGGGTTGGGTTGAGATAATTGAAGTTGGCGAACTCATATTTATTATTTGTGCACACACGCAAACACCACACACGTACAATTGTGCACAAATAATAACTGTGAGCATACATTATTTATTGGCATACAGTATTTAACACATTTTTTTAGACAGATAATTATAAATTCGTGCAAAAACCTCACTTCTATGCCGAAAACCCAAAAATTTGGGTTTTCGCTACGCGCAGGGTGCGCGAAATATCCCTCCTCTGATGAGAGTCTGTGGGCCAAATAATGCATCAGGATGAGGTAAATATATTTCCCCTCGGGATTAGAGACTATAAACTAAACATTTCTCAGAGGAATCGCAAGTTGCGATTGCCTTCCTCTTGGGTGAGAAACCCGAAGCCAAATGACCATTTCTCCTGAAAGCCACAGGGGGCACTCTTGCCAGTGTGTAGAAGAAAGCACGGATACACAATTATGAGATATAATTCAGTGATTTTAATATAGTGCTGTTTGGACGTATTCGTAATTTGTATATAATAGTTATACGCTTATACATTTTCACAGACATGTGATGGAATACATTTTGACAGCAAATGATTAATTTTAATCACTTAAGGTATAAAAATAACCGAAAACCAGAAACTCGGTTACGAGCAGGGTGCGCAAAATATATTTCCTCTCCGGATGAGAGTCTGTAGGCCAACAGATCTTTCTCCTGAAAGCCTCTGGGGCGTTCCTGCAACGCCTAGTATGAGGCATTGGTAGAATATTACTATTTACATTTTGTATCCCTCAAATTGTTTTTTGCTTCGTTAGTGAGACCGATTATATAGCGTAAATTGTAGTTTAATTTTTAATGTATTCACACTAGCTGCTTAAAGAAAGAAGTGATACTATAAATATATCCCAGCAATTTTTGTACTGCTATAATATATTAGAAAATTTTTCCACTTTGCTGCTAAAACGTTTCACGGTCTTTTTAAACGCCATTGATCTTTTACAGCGGTTAGAATTTTTTTTTTTTTCACTTTCCGGGTACTTTAACAACCCCATTTATAACTTTTTACATCGTCTTTGAAGAGTAAATAAAATTTAATCTTGTGTTCTTTAGATTCTACAAAAAGATTACTACAGAATTGCTTCTTATTGGGTGTTCTGATTCAATAAGAAAAAAATTCTATGCACTTTTAATGGGTTTGTATTTACGGTTAAAAGCATTATTTCATGAATATTTAAAAACTTATTGATTTCTACAAATGAACCATTATTTCAGATACGGAATGTAGTACCTGACGTCACTATAATTTATAAGAAACACGGAGACTTCATTCGAGAGATATGTACTGCAGTGTCCCGGTAGGGCAACCAAATAGTAACTGGGTGTGGTTGGGCTGAGATGCTTTAAGCACAGGTTGGAGAAATCGCCGCTTTATTGACACACGCCCAAACACCACACTCCTAAAATTATACACATACAATATTTAATACATTTAAAGACAGATAATAATTGATTCGTGGAATGATCCAACTTCTAAGCCGAAAACCCTGTACTCAGGTTCACGCAGCATGCGCAAAATATTCTTTCTCTCCGTGGGAAAGTCTATAGGTCAACTAAAATTTTTCCTGAACACCACAGGGGGCGATCGTGCCATTGTATTGAAGGAAGTAGGATTATACTATAATTTTAACTACTATATTATTATTATTAATATTATTATTATTACCACAATATAACTACTTACATGTTATGTCCCCCCAATTTTTTTTTTTTTTCGTTTGTGACACCGATTATACAGTATAAATTGTAGTTTACCATTTAGTGCAGTCAAACTGACTGTTTAAAGAAAGAAATACGATAATAATAGAAAATTTGACCACTTAACTGCTACGTAGTTTCACGATCTTGTTTTGACGACATTGATCTTTTTTAAAGCTGTTACAATTTTTTTTCTCTTTTCTTTCCGGGTACTTTAACAATCCCATTTATAACTTTTTATATATTTTTAAAAGAGTGAATAAAATATAATTTCGTGGTCTTTATATTCTTTAGAAAAATAAGTACAAAATTGTTTCTTATTGGGAGTTCTGGTTCATAAAGAAAACGGATCCTATAAGCATCCGTTTGCTATAAGGACGGATGCTATAAGCAATACGGAACGGATATAACGGATGCTATAAGCAATGCTTATGCATTATTCCCGTCAATGTTAGAAAATCGCTGAATTTTAAAATGAACTATTACTTCAGATGTCTAATGTAGTACCTGAAGTCTCTGTAATCTATAAGAAACATCCACGCAGGCTTCATTTGTGAGGTATGTACTGTAGTGTGCAGATTGAGCACACTACAGTATGCTATCTGATAGTAACTGGGTGTGGTTGGATTGACATACTTGAGACAAAGGTTAGAGAACTCACAGCTTTATTGACACACACACTTGCAATTAGAGACATAATTTTTAACACATTTCAAGACAGGTAATTATAGACTCATTTAAGGGATCCACTTCTAAGCCTAATACCTGATACTCGACAATGCGCAGGGTGCGTAAAATTTACTTCCTTTCCAATTGGGAGTCTTTAGGCCAACTATGGCTCCAGGCAAAATATATTTCTTTTCGAGATGAGAGACTACAAATCAAATGTTTATTAGAGGGAGTGCAGGTTGCGCTGTACTTCCTCTTGGGTAAGAGTCTGATGATTACTTGATTATTTCTCTTAACACAACTGGGAGCCGTCCTACCAATGCAGAGGACAAACCATGGTTACAATATTACTATTTACATTTTCCTTTCACAATTGCTTTTTTTTTTTTCGTTAGTGATACAGATTATAGAGTTTAAATTGTAGTTCAACGTTCAATGCAGTCTCACTAGCTGTTTAAAGAAAAAGAAGTGATACTGTAAATATATCCTGGTAATTTTTCTCTAGCTATAATGTTAGAAAATTTGACAAATTTTGCTGCTACAAAAAGTTCACGTCATTGATCTTTTTAAAGCGGTCAGAATTTTTTTTTTCTTTCCGTTCCTCCGGTACTTTAACAATCCCATTTATAACTTTTATATCGTTTTGAAGAGTAAATAAAATATGGTTTTTTATCACCTTTAGATTCTTTTTAAAAAGATAAATACAAAATTGTTTTTTATTGGAAGTTCTGATTCGGTAAAAATATAATGCTTCGCACTTTTTATTGCGTTTACATTTATGCTTATAAGCATTTATATCATAAATACTTGAAAATTGTTGATTTCTATAAAAGAATCACTACCTCAGATGCCCAATATAATCCCTGGAGCCACTACAATTCCTAAGAATCATCAACGGCAGCTTCATATGTGAAGTATGGAAGTAACCTGTATTGTACAGGTTTGGCAACATTGTAACTGGGTGTAGATGGATTGAGATACTTGAGACACAGGTTGGAGAACCCATAGATTTTTGAACTACACACTCATGTAGCACACACATACAATTAAAGACATGCATTGTTTAACACATTTAAAAACATATAATTATAGATTCGTGGAAGGATTCCACTGGCCTAAGCCGAATACCCGATTCTCGAATATGCGCAGAATGCCCGAAATATACTTCACTTCCGAATTAGAGTCTGTAGGCCAATTGATCATTTCACCTTAATACCATAGGAGGCGCTCCTGCCAGTGCATTGATGAAATATTGTTTTATTATTATTATTGCTACTATGCTATTATTATTATCACTACTATAATTGTTATTATTATTCCAACAATATTACTATTGACACTTCCTGTCTCTCAAATTGTTATTTTTTTTATTAGTAACACCGATTATGAAATTTAAACTGTAGTGTAATGTTCAATGGAGTTACACTACTGTTTAACGAAAAAATTATACTATATAAATATATCCGAGCGATTTTTTCCTACTATAATAATAGAAAATTTGAGCATTTAGTTGCTACAAAAACTTTCCTACTATCTTGTTGAAACGTCGATCTTTTGAAAGCGGTTAGAATTTTTTCTCTTTTCGTTCCGGTACTTTAACAATCCCATTTATAACTTTTTATATCGTTTTAGAAGAGTAAATAAAACATGGTTTTATCACCTTTAGATCCTTAAAAGGTTAGTACAAAATTGTTTTTTACACTGGTTCTGATTCGTTAAGAAAAATAATGTTTCGGACATTTTTTTTTAATGCTTTTGTATTTACGTGTATATAAGCATTGATTCCCTGAATATTTGAAATTTACTGATTTCTGCAAATAAACCATTACATTAGATGCCCAATTTAGTTCCTAAAGACATTGTAATTTATAAAAGTAACATCCAGGGAGGCTTCCTCTGTGAAGTATGTACTGTAGTGTGCAGATGTAACTGGTGTGGTTTGGATTGCGATACAAGACGCAAGTTCGAGAACTCGCACTTTTTTATACACACATAAACACCCCACTGCCAGCAATTAGTGACATACAATATTTAACACATTCAAAGACTGATAATTATAGATTCGTGGAAGGATTCTACTTCTAAGCCGAAAATCCGATACCTAGGTAAGCGCAGGGATGCGCGAAATATATTTCCTTTCCGGGTGTAAGTCTGAGGGCGAACTACTAGGCAGGATTGTAAAATATATTTCTCGGGATGAGATACCGTAAACTAAACGTTTCTCAGCGGGCGCAATTCTTGTTGAGCTGTACCTCCTCTCCTGTGAGAATTTGGAGACTTATTGACCATTTCTCCTGAACTTGACCATTCCTCGAGCACTCTGCGTTGCACATTGTGTTATCACTTCCGTGCCTTTCATTATATGAAATAATTTCAATTAACGAATGGTTATTATTATTTTATAATTAATGAATGTTGTATTGTTATTATATAATTTGAATAAATTCGATTTTTGTACATAATCATTCATTGCTTACTGATTACAAGTTTAATTTATGTGTGAAAATGAATAAAACCGTTTTCAAAGTAGGCACAACAGATTACAAGGGTAAAGCTTAATAGCATGCAACCTTGCATACAGGTCCAATCATATATTTGGCGTAATTACGTCACTTTTGTTGCGTTATCACCTCCGTTCCATTTATGAAAGGAAATAATTTCAATTAACGCATGGTTTTTTTTTTTTTTGAATATTGAATGTTGTATTATTATTATATAATTTGAATAATTCGATTTTTACATCATTAATTAATTACTTTATAATTAATAATTTAATTAATGGATTAAAAATGAAAAGGTTTTCAAAGAAGGCACAAAAGATTGCTGATGAATATCGCTTTCTTAATAACGCACAACTCAGCAAACAAACAATTTTTAAGTACTACGTCACTTCCGTTCCGTTATCACTTCCATTCTTTTTCTTAGTCTAGTTTACAAGTCTTTTTAAATTTAAATATTTTTAAAAATAAATGGCTTTTTTACAAATCATATATACGCTTACACCCAATTTATTTCAATACTTAAAACCTGAATGTAATAAGAGTTAAATTAATCATTTTGAAGCTTGATAGCAAAACATTGACAAAGCCATTATCAATATTTTTGGGGCTCATTTATCAATGTCATTAGCTCATAATCGGAATAATGACATTTTGATTGATTATGTTAACACAAATATTGTAAAAAATGTCAAACTACATTTTTGTAATCACTTTCGATAATGACTTAATTCCATAGGTAAAGTATAGATTTTTAACAAAAACGTGAATTTGAAAATTCTTATTTTTCTTTGAAATATTGAAGAAAAAATATTTTAAATATTTAAGGGGAAGAAAAATTAAAAAATAATAATAATAATATTTTCATTCCAAAAAATAATTAAGTTTTTTTTTTTTTTTTTTTTTTTTTTAAAATATTGATAAAAAAAATACGTTAAATATTAAAAGGGGAAAAATTTTAAAAAAATAATAATATTTTCATTCCAAAAGTAATATTAAGATTTAT